>OY992887.1:104750417-104995417 GCA_963921405.1 Cepaea hortensis
CGGTTACATAATTAATTCGTTCCAGAAATCGGTTCGTAACCCGAAACGTTCGTAACCCGAAACATTTAAATCAATGAAATAGAGACAATCCGTTTCAAGAAGAGAGAAAATAAATATCATAATTTGCGGAATTCAACGCAAAAATAGGAAAGCAAGGCGATGGATGCAGTGTAGGCAACAGTGGTTTGGGAGAGAGAAATTAAAGAGGAAACAGACTTGTCTGCAAGGTGTGGAATGCGCCTGGCCCTGCAGCCAGCAGGGTTAGGATCGGCTAGCCTCTCCCAGGAGGGGTGAAGAGCGAAAATTAGTAGCCTGCCTATGACCCGCAGACTACACAAGTCAACCCCCACCTCCACGTGGTGCAGACCGGGCAACCATGACCGCGAGGTCATGGGCTAACGGGGCTATGGCTCGCCATAGGGGATGGACTCCCTGTGGTCAGATTTGTGTCCTAAACCTGCGACTGGCCTAGCAAGCCGGCAGGGGATCTTCATACTGCTCGTAGAAAAACTAAGAAGTATAAACGGATAATATCATCAAATGGCAGATCAGAAGACGAGATCGAAAATAGGTGCAATAAGGCAAATCAACTCATTGGACAAATGGCACCAATACTAAAGAACAAACATGCATCAATAACTACTAAGAAAGCACTTTACAACACAATCTTCCTACCAACTCTATGCTACCAATGCCAAACCTGGACAATGACAGAAAAAGAGAAAAGAAAAATCACAACAACAGAAATGAGGTTCCTGAGAAGAATACTCAAGATATCAAGAAGAGATAAGATCAGAAATGAAGAAATCAGGACTAAAGTGGGGGTTAAAGCAGCACTAGATTTTATTAGAAAGCAGCAAGTCAAATGGTTCGGCCATGCAAGTAGGTTACCAGTCAACAGCATGCCACAACAAGCAATGATGTACAGACCAGATGGAAACAGAGGAAGAGGCCGACAACGTAAACATTGGACGGAGGGAATAGCAGAGTCCATGGGAATATCGATGTATGAAGCCCATAATCGGGCACTCTCACGAAGTTTATACTTCACCTCGACACCGCAAGGTACAAGAGGAACATGATGAGATGAGATGAGACAGACTTGTAGAATGGGCAAAAGAACAAGAAATGGTTGTAGGAAACACCTGGTTTAAACAGCATCCTAGAAGATTATGGACATGGAGGAGTCCAGACAGCAGGATTAAAAACCAGATAGATTACATCCTGATTAGCAGAAGGTTTCGAAATGCGTTAACAGTCGTAAATACAGTTCCAAATGCAGACTGTTACAGTGATCACAGATTAATTATAGGCACATTGAGGGTAAAGTTAAAGAAAGTCAAGTATACAGCAGGAAACCCTAAATATGACTTGTGCAAATTGAAAACTGACAAAGAAACACAAGATAATTTTAACATAGAAGTAAAGAACAAATTTGATTTATTGTCTGATCTAGAGATCCTATTTCAAGATGTAGATGATCAATGGGAAATGCTGAAGAATTCAATCAGTTGTGCAGCAGAAAAAAAACTATTCCAAAATTAAAGAAAGTGGGCCGTAAGACATGGATGACTGAAGAAATTATACAACTAGTGGAAACAAGAAGACAGAACAAAAATAATCCTGCCAAATATGAAGAAATTCACAGAAAAGTCAGAACCTTATGTAAGGAGGCAAAAGAAACATGACTTGAGAAAAATTGCAGAGAAATTGAAAACCAACACAACAGTAAAAAATGTGAAACTAATGCACAAAAGAATTCAGGAGCTTACTAATCAAAGAACACGTACACCAGCAGGCTGCCTAAAGACAAAAGATGGAAGAGTCATAATAGAAAAAGATCAGATCTTACATGTATGGTCAGATTACGTGCAAAACCTTTATGACGATAACAGAGACGAACAGTATGATGTTCAAAATAATAATGAATGACCAGCAATTTTGAAGATGGAGGTTCAGAATTCACTTAACCATATGACATCTGGCAAGTCCCCCGGTTCAGTCAGTGTCACAACAGAATTTATTAATGCTTTAGAAGAATGTAGAATAGATAAAGTTACCAGTCTGCTTAATACAATATATGACACTGGAAATATACCTCATGAGTTATGTAATTCAGTATTTATTCTAATCCTTAAGAAATCAGAAGCCTTGGAATGTGATCAACATCGAACAATTAGTATAATGAGTCACATCACGAAGAGTTTGCAAGAATTATCATGCAAAGAGTTAGGAGGAAAATACAACCTGAAATAGGAGTAGAACAATGTGGGTTTGTAGAAGGCAAGGGTACAGTAAATGCAGTGTATATAATGAGAACCGTAATCGAACGTTCTATGGAAGTAAACAAAGGTCTACAATTTTGCTTTATTAACTACACAAAGGCTTTCGATAAAGTGAGACATGTCGACATGATAAGGATGCTTGAAAATCTACAAATTGATGGAAAAGACCTTAGACTTGTAAGAAACATATATTGGAAACAACAAGTTGCCATAAGAGTTGATAATGAAGTAGGCCAATATCAGCCTATTAAGAGAGGTGTGAGACAGTGATGTGTATAGCCTCCAGATCTGTTTTCCTTATACAGTGAAAGTATTTTCAGAAATATTGAAGATATGGAAGGAATCGACATTGGGGAACGATGCATCAATAACATTAGATATGCAGATGATACAGTCTTGATTGCAGACAATGAACAGGACCTGCACATTTTAGTAGATGCGGTTATTACACACAGTGAACAACTAGGGTTCGAATTAAATTGTAAAAAGACACAGATTATGGTCGTCACTTTTTGTTTGTTTTGCATATCCTTTACAGGACATCGCTGTCAACAGCAGCATCTTTCAGCTGTCTGTTGATTTCTTGGCAAGATTACGCTCAGTAGTTTGCCATTGCTTTCTGAGCGGCCGGCTCAGTATCCCGCAAATCACTAGCAGGGGTCGAACCGCTCCCAGTTCTCTCCCGCTACGAGACTCTGCGTGATAAACGGGATTACGGAGTAAGTGGTGTAACCCCTTGGCCAGAGAGACAGGTGAAATGTACACTAGTTATGTCTAATGTCCAGTAAAATATACATTAACATCTACACAGCCCATCCAAGTGTAATGGAAGGATGTTCCGATTTCCAATCTTGCCGAATTTTGTGTGTGGAGGAGTATACAACAGAATACTGCTGTCGCGGATTTTGGGGAGATGGCTGCATTCAAGGTGAGTGACACTTCTTGTAAACATGCATATGATGCTATTGCTAGAATGTATTACAGCTTAAAAATGCACATTTAGGGAATAACTACCATTCAGGGAATAAAAAGACATCCAGGGAATGACTACCATTCAGGAACTCGCTTATTTGCACTACGACAATTCCAACATATCCATCACGTTCCATGCCGATAAGCGTGGGCGGTCATGTTTTGCCATCTCACTCGATCACCAGAGTCGTTGATAAGCTCCGTGTTTCTGTCTCGACCATGCCACGAGGCCAAGCCATCCAGGTATTTGCTTCTAGGTCTTCCCCTTGGTCTGTTCCCCTCGATCTTACCAGTTGTCACCAAGTTCTCCAATCCATTTCTTCTAATAACATGCCCAAAAATGTTGACTGTCTACGGCTAATGACTCTAATCAGTTTACGATCTTCATTTGTTTCTTGAAGGACTTGTTCATTGGTTTTTCTTGCTGTCCATGGTATTCTTTGCATTCTCCTCAGAAACCACATTTCTACAGCCATCAGATGTTTTTCAGCATGACTGCTCATTGTCCAAGCTTCACATCCATATAAAAGTACAGGTTCTATGTAGCACCTCAACACTCTTTTTCTCGTTTCAATTGACATCTTTTTATAGGTCAGTATGTTTTTATTCTTGCTAAATTCTACTTTTGCCATGGCGAGTCTTGTTCTAATCTCTTCAAGGCATCTCCCATCAGATGTTATTACTGTTCCGAGATAATTGTACCTATTCACTTGTTGGAGAATATTCCCATTTACTTGTATATCACATTGTGGTATTTCGTTCTTCCTAGTGACGACCATAATCTGTGTCTTTTTACAATTTAATTCTAACCCTAGTTGTTTACTGTGTGTAACAACCGCATCTACTAAAGGTTGTAGGTCCTGTTCATTGTCTGCAATCAAGACTGTATCATCTGCATATCTAATGTTATTTATGCTTCGTTCCCCAATATTGATTCCTTCCATATCTTCTATATTTCTGAAAATACTTTCACTGTATAGGGAAAACAGATCTGGAGATATTACACATCCCTGTCTCACACCTCTCTTGATAGGCTGATATTGGCCTACTTCATTATCAATTTTTATCTGCATTCTCCAATGCTTGTTCTGAATTTGGTTTAACAATTAACAAAAAGAAGACACAGATTATGTCACAAGGTGCACATGGGGTACCATCAATCTTTATTGACGACGCCGAACTACAGATAGTAGACCATTTTACATATCTAGGATCAGTGGTAAATAGCAAATTATCCCTAGATCAGGAAATCAACATCCGGATTGGTAAGGCAGCAACAACAATGAACAGGTTAAGAAAAAGAGTCTGGGAGAACAGGAAGCTTACTGCCAAAACAAAAGTCCTTGTCTATCAAGCCTGTGTCCTTAGTACTCTTCTCTATGGCAGTGAAACCTGGACAACTTACTCACACCAAGAGAACAATTTAAACAGCTTTCATATGCGGTGTCTGCGAAGAATTCTTGGTATTAAGTGGCAAGACAAAATCACAAATACTGAAGTATTGGAAAGATCAGGTTGTGTGACAGTTTATTCCATGCTCAGTCTTCGTAGACTTAGGAGGATGGATGATGGTAGAATACCAAAGGATATCTTTTTTGGTGAATTACAGATGGGTAAGAGATCTCAGGGTCGGCCTCTACTACGATACAAAGATGTGTGTAAGCGGGACATGATTGATACAGGCATTGATAATGCACATTGGGAGCAAGTCGCCGCTGAACGTGTTGCATGGAGGGCAAATATCAGAAATGGAATAAAGTCAAAGGAGAAAATTATTGCAGAAAAGTCACACACCAATCGTTTGAGACGTAAGATGGTGCATGATGGTGGAAATGACCACGTGTTCAGATGCACCCACCGTGAACGGACATTTATAGCGCAAATTGGCCTTATCAGTCACACTCGCTACAGCAATAGTTAAAAGTTATTATGCCTTTTAAAGCACAAACTATCGTCTGTCAAGACGGCAAGGTGCCAATGGAGTGGATGGAGATTATCAATTTTTATGGCAGCTTGTTGTTTCCAATATATGTTTTTTTACAAGTCTAAGGTCTTTTCCATCAATGTGTAGATCTTCAAGCATCCTTATAAGCATATAAGATCTTCAAGCATCCTTGCCACTACTGGTAACGCTGATCGTATTCTGGCATGAACCTAAGGCCTATCCACGTCAATATGGACGTCAACATCGGAGCGTGAGTGAATGTATATACCACCATCCTGATCACGAAAGGCATATTTCAGTAGAAGTGAAAAGTATATTCCAAAGAGAGTGGGAGCTAGTACACAACCTTGCTTAACTCCACTCTTGATTTCAAATTCTTCAGAAGTTGCACCATCAAACTTGATTATACCCTTCATGCCTGTGTGGAACGATTACACAATGGACAGAAGAGTTGGTGGGCAGCCAATCTTCTTTAGTGTCTTGAACAGACCCTCACGACTGACCAAATCAAATGCCTTTGTGAGGTCGAAAGATGGCAATAAACAGTGGTTGATTCTGTTCACGGCATTTTTCTTGCATTTGTCGCAATGAGAATCTATATATATAAAAATCGTTGTGTGTATGTATGTATGTATGTATGTATGTATGTATGTATGTATGTATGTATGTATGTATGTATGTATGTATGTATGTATGTATGTATGTATGTATGTATGTATGTATGTATGTATGTATGTATGTATGTATGTATGTCCGTCCTTTATGCGTTCGCGAACGGTCCAACCGATTGAGATGAAATTTTCTACATGTTTTCCTTTCATTCCCGTGCAACCAACTGTGATAGTTTTATCTATCAGCTATCAGCTATTACCTTCCTAAAATTTAATTTTGTAATTATATGACTGAACATAAGAAAATATAAAAATATATGACAAAAAGGGATATAACTTTTAGTAGCATTGTTATATCTTATGTTAAGTCCCCTGGCTATAGAAATCTATATGAATTAAATGAGGTGCAGCCGGGCCAGGTCAGACAGACAGATAGACAGACAGATAGACAGACTGACAGACAGACAGATAGTCGGGAACGGGAGCCAAGTTTACTTTAGATAGATCTCTTCCAATCATATTTTCTATCTATTCTTCTATTCTATCTATATTTTTAACGGGAACGGGCCGAACATAGATAGATAGATAGATAGATAGATAGATAGATAGATAGATAGATAGATACATAGATAGATAGATAGATAGATAGATACATAGATAGATAGATAGATAGATAGATAGATACATAGATAGCTAGATACATAGATAGATAGATAGATAGATAGATAGATAGATACATAGATAGATAGATACATAGATAGATAGATAGATAGATAGATAGATAGATAGATAGATAGATAGATAGATACATAGATAGATAGATACATAGATAGATAGATAGATAGATAGATAGATAGATACATAGATAGATAGATACATAGATAGATAGATAGATAGATAGATAGATAGATAGATAGATAGATAGATAGATAGATAGATAGATAGATAGATACATAGATAGATAGATACATAGATAGATAGATAGATAGATAGATAGATAGATAGATAGATAGATAGATAGATAGATAGATACATAGATAGATAGATAGATAGATAGATAGATACATAGATAGATAGATAGATAGATAGATACATAGATACATAGATAGATAGATACATAGGTAGATAGATACATAGATACATAGATAGATAGATACATAGATAGATAGATAGATAGATAGATAGATACATAGATAGATAGATAGATAGATAGATAGATATATAGATAGATAGATAGATAGATAGATAGATAGATAGATAGATAGATAGATAGATAGATAGATAGATACATAGATAGATAGATAGATAGATAGATAGATAGATAGATACATAGATAGATAGATACATAGATAGATAGATAGATAGATAGATAGATAGATACATAGGTAGATACATAGATAGATAGATAGATAGATACATAGATAGATAGATACATAGATAGATAGATACATAGATAGATAGATAGATAGATAGATAGATAGATAGATACATAGATAGATAGATAGATAGATACATAGATAGATAGATACATAGATACATAGATAGATAGATACATAGATAGATAGATAGATAGATAGATAGATAGATACATAGATAGATAGATAGATAGATACATAGATAGATAGATACATAGATAGATAGATAGATAGATAGATAGATAGATAGATAGATAGATAGATAGATAGATAGATAGATAGATAGATAGATAGATAGATAGATAGATAGATAGATAGATAGATAGATAGATAGATAGATAGATAGATAGATAGATAGATAGATAGATACATAGATAGATAGATAGATAGATAGATAGATAGATAGATAGATAGATAGATAGATACATAGATAGATAGATAGATAGATAGATAGATAGATAGATATAGATAGATAGATAGATAGATAGATAGATAGATAGATAGATAGATAGATAGATAGATAGATATAGATAGATAGATAGATAGATAGATAGACAGATAGATAGATAGATAGATAGATAGATAGATAGATAGATAGATAGATAGATAGATAGATAGATAGATCCCCACCAGAGCCTGGGCGAAGCCGGGCCGGGCAGCTAATATTCATCGTTTCCATCAAGGGGACTTAACATAAGAAAAGTTATTTCAAGGGTCATAACTTTTAATAACATCACTATTATTTTATGTATAGATTGTTGCATTGTTTTCAAAGATTTATAAACTTTCTGTCTATAGTTATTTACAGGCATATGAGTTATAATAAATAATGATATAATCTTTAAGATATTTTCATAATTTTTTATAAAAGTAATGCATCTATTTAAATAGTGAAAATTTTCTAACACATATTTTTATGTTTTTAAAACCAGTGTTCATTAAAAATAACGGATTTATTTTAGATTAGATACGTTAGAATTTTACTTCTGTACTTTTTTCGGAGTGGAACTTTTGAAGTAATCGAAGCATTTGTTTTTTCCGTTCGCTTGGCAGAGAGACGGTCAGTACACAATTAAATGGGTAGATTCTTGATTTTGTTTTAAAAAAAAAAAGTTGGCCGCGTGTGTGTCAACATCACATTTTTCATTCAATGTTGTGGGTGTGCATACCTTATGCATACCTTACACGCAGCACGCCTGTTAAAATGCAGGTTGGTGCTTTTTTTTTTTGTCTAAAAAAAGAAGAAGCCTATCCTTTGATGTACTGTTGCCTCGCATCCCAATGATTCCAACAGACATGCCATTCGAATTCAAACGCTTGCAGTTTCCGGTGCGACTTGCATTTGCCATGACGATCAACAAAGCACAGGGACAATCGCTACAAGTGTGTGGACTAAATTTGGAAAATCCGTGCTTCACACATGGACAGCTATATGTGGCCTGCTCACGCGTTGGAAAACCTTCGGATTTATTTGTGTACGCACCAGACAGAAAAAGAAAAAATATTGTTTATCAAAAAGCACTACATTAGACATCAAATTTGGTGTTCGACAATAACTTAAAAATTATACGTCAACATTTAAAAAACTAAATAATCCTAACATTAAATGAAATTTTCTAGCTGCAACCAATACATTAGCTGCGAGGGCCCAGGGGCCGAACGCATACTCTGTACGCTTAGAGAATGTATTTGAATGTATAATGACTACTTATATGAATTCAATGAGACGCTCCCCGCCAGGGGCTGGGCGAAACCGGGCCGGATTAGACAGACAGACAGACAGACAGACAAGCAGACAGACAGATACATAGATAGATAGATAGATAGATCCCCGCCAGAGCATGGGCGAAGCCGGGCTGGGCAGCTAATATCATATTAATGGTAGACCGGTTCTGTCGAAAGCCACACTGATTTGGGGTAGACTTTATCTCCTAGGACTTGAAGTCTGCGCAGAAGAATTCTGGCAAATACTTTTCCAAAAATACACAGAAGTGAGATACACCTATAGTTGTTGCAGTCACTCCTATCGCCCTTGTTCTTGTATAGTGTTATGACGCTTGAATCTTTGAAATCTTGTGGGACGTGTCCTTCTCGCCAGCATAGCTCTATTAGCTGGTGGATCTGTAGAGTGAGTGTGTCTTGCCCACTCCTGATAACCTCTATTGGAATCCCATCCTTACCTGGAGCCTTGCCAGATGCAAGTTCATTTATAGCACACTGTTATGGTGGGAAGTGTGTCCAGGTGGTCAAGAGTTGGTAGTGCCTCTATGGCGTTGAGGGCATCATCCGCTAGTTTGGTCTCACTTGAGTAAAGCTCCAAATAGTGCTCTACCCATCTGTCCATCTGCTGTTTCTTATCAGTGATGATTTCTCCAGTCAAGATTTTCAATTGTGCACTTCTTTTGATCACTGGACCACAGGCTTTCTTTATTCCTTCATACATGCTTCTTATGTTTCCCTTATCACTTGCGATTTCAATGGACTCACATAACTTGATCCAATAATCATTTGCACACTGCCTGGCACCCTTTTGCACACCCTTCCTAGCTTGCCTTAGGTCACTCAGAGTGTTACGCGTTGGTCTTTCCTTGTTTGTTAAGAGAGCTTTCTTCTTCTTATCAATCAAGGGCTGCAGAATCTCGCTGTTTGCCGCAAACCAGTCCTTCCTCTTATGATCCACAGTGCCATAAACCCCTACGGCAGTTTTATAAAAAGTTTCCTTAATTTGACCCCACTTTTCATTTACTGTACAATTTCTGGTGTATTAGTGAAAGCGTCTTCAAGTTGCTGTTGAAACTGAAAGCACTTTTTAGGATCGTGAGTGTTAATAATATTAATCCTGGGGCTATATTTGTGTTTAGCTGTGTAGATTCTCTTTGGTCTCAGTCTAACCCTTGCAACAACCAAAGAATGATCTGTATCACAGTCAGCACCGTGGTAACTTCGAGTCAATGATATATGGTTCAGATGTTGTCTCCGTGTGATGATGAAGTCCAGCTGGTGCCAATGGCCGGATCTTGGATGTTTCCATGTGACCGTATGCATCTCTTTTGTTTTAAAAAAAGAGTTTGTAATACATAGGTCATTACTGGTGCAATGCTCCAGCAGCCTTTGCCCATTTCCATTCATGCAACCGATGTTGTATTTTGCAAGGCACACTGGCCATGACCTCGAGTCCTTGCCCACACGAGCATTGAAATCACCTAGCAAATAAATGTAGTCAGATTTTGGAACTGCCTTGATCACAGAGTCTAACTCCTCATAGAACGAATCCTTCACATCATCAGAGGAATCGAGTGTCGGTGCATATGCAGTAATAATGGTGGCAAACCCACAAGAGGTTGCCAAGCGCAGGGATAATAGTCTTTCATTTCCTCCTGCTGGAATTTCAATCATTCCCTGTAGCGAATTCTTCACTGCAAAGCCTACACCGTGTTTCATTTTTTCTGCGTGCCCTCTACCCTTCCCAAAAAAGGTGTAATTGTTTTCTCTGGGTGACCCGTCCTCAGCGAGGCGAGTTCGGCATCAATCACATCCGTTTTTCTCACATCGTCAATATTGGTCAAGACAGTGGAAAATCCTGGACACATGGTTCTCACATTCCAGATTACAAGCCGTAGTTTGAGGTTTCTATGTTTATTTTTGTTTGTACCTGGTGCAGTGGTTTTACAGCCTGCGATTCAGATTTTGTCCTAGCCCCAAGCACCCATTGAAGAGCGCAGGCTGTGGCGGATCAGCACCCAATTGGCCGGGGGCTGCCCAGCTTGACGCGGGCGGTAGCTGATCAGTGATACCTGTAGGTGTCTCCCACCGTCAGAGGCAACGCGTAGCGCTCCATGTCTACGCCAACTGACAAGGACTTATAACCCGTAACAGTTGCCTCTCGCTTTGATTCCGAGACCAGTTAAGACCAGGGATGGAGTTATTGCCTCTCCATAGCACAAAGCCTGGGCTAAAATATAGAGATTATGTGTTGCCCATGCAGCATGATCCCTCTCTCGGCCTGCCTAGTTCACTCCAGAGGAAAGGTAACACCCCTAAATCTGGAACAAGACAAGCTGCAGGAGCTGCTGCATCAGCAAAGCAATGCTCTAACTGTCCGCCCGTTGGCACAATGTGGGGTGTTGGGTTTGGTAAGCGCCGCCCAACGTTCGGCGCTAACAGAAAGCAGGTAGTACCGTCTACTGTTATACGGTAGCTCAGTCATATCTCACTAAGACCTGACACACGGCAAAGGAAATATAGAAGAATGTACTATCTTCCTCTAGATGGGGAGTTTTAAAATGTGATAACATAATTCTGGTGTTGATTTTGGTTCGTGAAATGGCTACGAGAAAATTGTAATGGCAAGAAGACACGACGTCAAGTGAAGTTGGTCATCAAATTAAGGTGATCATAAAGTTAAGGTGGTCATCTAGATAATGTTGCCATCAAGTTAAAATGGTCATCAAATTAAGGTTGTCGTCAAGTTAAGGCGGTCATCAGGTTAAGGTGGTCATAAAAAGGTGGTCATCAAATTAAGATTGACAGCAAGTTAAAATGGTGAGAATTGTAAGGGGGTCAGCAATTTAAGGCTTCAGCAAGTTAAGGTGATTAAACAGTTAAAGTGATCAGCAAGATAAAGTTATCATCTGTTTTAGGTGGGTAACAAGTTAAGGTGGACAACAATTTAAGGTGTACAACGAGTTAAGTTGGTGAGCGCGTTAAGTTTTTAGCATGTTGAGATGGTCAACAGAACACAGTTATTAGCAAGTTAATGTAGTCAACATTTTAATGTGGGCAGTTAGTATGGTCAGCAGTATGGTCATCAGGAAGGTTCAGGTGGTCAGAAAGGTCAGATTTCAGAATGATTAGACAGTTTGGAGACTACATAAAGTTACACGGGTTGGCGAGGTTGATCAGTTGTTAATGTGGTCTTTAGTTTACTGTAATAAACATGTCAATGTTGTCAGCTAGATAAGGTGATCAGTTTGTTAATGTGGTCAACATGGTAAAATCGTAAGCTAGATAAGATGGTCTGCATGGTAAGGTGATCACATAAATAATGTGGTCAGCTAGAGAAGGTGATTAATTTGATAATAATTGAGTATTTACTAGAGCCTATCTAGCCATGTCACCAGTCTTTCGGCCCGCTGGCAGCTGTACTAATAGTTATATTCTTGAACAATAACTACAATGTGAACGACTACAGAACGAACATTAACTGCAATGTGAATCATAACTATAATGTTAACAATAACTACAATGTGAACAACAACTGCAATGGGAACAAATTAAGAATAGCTTAGAAGCAACGTAGATATGGTTCCTGAGACGGATGTTGAGAATGCCTTGAACTGCCAGCAAACAAAGAACACTCCCTGCATGAAGCCGTGGCTACTGATAAGGGTCAAAAGCTTATAAAAGAGGAACATCATGGCTGGCTCAGACAGAGGATACAATCAGAGAAGTGTGTATGCTTGAGAACACTTGGAGAGAAAATGAATGGATCAGAATGCCAGAGGAAATGGCAGACCTGTGCAGGGTTACAATTACATTGACTCGGAAGTGCAGGGATTTATTAGCAGGCTGCGCTGAAAGGGAGATGCAACAACTGATCCACACAACTGGCACCCAGGCGATGTCGTTATCTACACGAATGGCCTGACGTAAGAGACACAAGAAATGCTTACTGGTTTGTAGTAATTGTAGTCTAATGAGCTGTGTTTTGTAAAGCAGAGCTTGGCACATTATGAGAATGGAGGTGGAGGTAGTCTCTGCGGGGTTCAGATGGCTATATGGCATACAATATACACATATCTTGATTGTAACGGACTCAGAGCATGCTAAGTGTCATGAAGATATGTATTCTTCGTACAGAATGGTATGCTTCAGTTCACAACTCAAAGATAAGGAGTAGTCATTGGATCCTTTGTCCAGGAAATTCTTATGTGATGGGAATGGAGCAGGCAGAATGATTTGTTGGTTTGGCAACGCAATGTTTGGTACTGGTGCACGAACAGGCGTATATGGTTATTTGAATTTTGAGGAAGATCAGATAAATAATCATAGCCAGGAGAGGATGGTGCGACAGGTAGTGAGCAGAAATCTCGCCGACACCCAACACTCCAAGGGGAGGCCAGACGGACACAACATCATGCTGCAACTAGCATCATTACTTAAAATTGGCACTTGTTGCTGGCTGTTGAAGTTGGGGACAGAGCGCGCATGCCTTGAGAGGATGTTATGCATTCTGTGATACCTGTTTGTATTTCCACTCAACTCAGAAACTATCAACGATTGTCTGGAAAAGGCTAGTGAAAGTAAAATTGTACGATTATAAGAAAGAGACAAACAGTATTCTTTAATCAGCTAATGGGAAGAGGGGTGTTGGAAAACATCATGACCACCGGAAAGATCATTAAAAGACGAACAGACGCTCACAGAGAGAAATGATGTGGGATGGACTGAGACGGTTGCATGGCGTCATATCATTAGGAGAGTTGATCCAAAGCCCCAGGGACCGAGATCTTAGGAGAGTTATCAAAGCCTGCATTAGCTGGCAAGGCATATGATGATGCTGAAGATGATAAATGGACACTGCCAGGTTTCCCAATATTCGCTCTACAACAACCAAATCCACATAGTCAGACTGCTTCCTTTAAACATCACATTTATTTCGCAATCACTCCTCTTGTGCACTGGGTTGGATACTATTGAAATTGAAACACCTAAAATGTGGGGATTGCATGCGACGGATGCATTAACAACCTAAGCCTCATCTCATCCGTCCTGTATGTGCTCTTCTGAATGAAGGCCTCATAACGTGCCATGCCGATAAGCTTGGTGGTCATGTTTCTCCATACTACACGATCTCCAGAGAGAATAAAGGCCAGGTTACATCCACATATGTCTCCCCACAGATTCCCAGTTCTGATACCGCTCTTACCCATTCTGCCTGTTTCTCACCTTGGAGAAGGGAATGAGAGCTCTGCAACAAGTCCTATGGTAACGGTATTTCGGTATCGAGTCACGAGAAAAGTCGACCAATCTTTCTCCTATAGATGTAGTTCTTGTCAGAGCTCAAACCATCTGATTGTCAATGTATGGGACTTCATCTTTAAAACCCAGCCTACCCTATAGGAATCACCGCCAACAAACACATCAATCAACTACCACTGAGTCATGTGGAACATGTTTGTTTCATTCCAAAATACTAGACAAACGTAGAAGAAGATGACATCATGAATACCATATTTGATTATCTCATATTTCACGCCCTTATGACAGATTCAAACATAAGGTGACCTTAACCCTGTGATCTATCTTATGTACCAGAATGTCCAGGTGGCAGTGGGAGTCCCTGCAATGGCCACGGAAAATGTTCCAGCACACTTGGGGACTGTGTTTGTGAAGTGAGTATTTGAATTCAATAATCATGCATGTTGAAAACAAAGAGGCATTAGGCGAGTGCAGTATTGCGATTCTCCACTCAGGTCTTGGTTTCATATTAGGTCTGTTTCATTACTGCTTTGCAGTGAGTGCCGCCAATGGCGGATTGTCCATGGGAATAGGATTCCCATGGGAATCCCACGGGAAACGTTTCATGGGATGGGATGGGACGGGACGAGACAGCAAACATTTATATTTCCCATGGGACATAAGGGACAGTAGCCATGCCATAGCAACTTTAAAAAATAAAAAATAAAAAAATGTTTAAAGCCTTTTATCCTTCCTTTTTCTTTATTTACTTGCATCAATTCTTTATCTCGTTGTGGGATGCCGGATAAATTAATAAATACGCGCATGCGATCATATTACCAACGTTAAAATGCCCATTAAAAAAATTGCTCGCATTTCTTTAATGAAGATGATGAAGAATTCTTAAACCACATTCGGAATATTGTTCAGATCAAAGGAATGCTGTACATACATGAGAAATTCACAACTTTTTTTGACAAACTAGAAATTGATGGTGCTACATCTCATTTAATTTTATGTTATACTTCCCCCTAGACTATCAGTTGTACAAAGTTATTGCTAATATTGACGAATAAACTTCCAGCAGCGTGGTGAAGAAATATTGTCAGAATTATCAGAAAATTATTGGAGAAAAACTTTGGCCATATCGCGGCAGCTCTTTGGCAGTTACTGCAGAATTCCTTACTGGAGTTGACATTAAAGCTAAAATAGAAGACATGGTCAAGTCAACTGTTACTAAGAAGAAAGGGAATGTGGACACCAATAAATGGGCCAATGATTGGATCACTTTTTCTAAGTCTGTTGTTCCAAATGTTATTTCATTCAGCAAGGATTTAAATCTTTCTTCTGAAACATCTGCTGTATGCGAAGTAGTAGGAATTGTAGAACAAAAGCCGAAAAGTGATTGTGACTTATGTTTTTTATCCTCCACCAAACAAAACACTTAAGTTTGATGACCCCAGAAATAAATGCCTTGAGGACGAAGTCACCATGTTTCAAAAATTACGGCAACCAGTTTTACAACCATTAAATTATTGGGAAAATGAACATAAGTTTCCACTGCTAAAAGCAAGTGCGAAAATTATTTTGGCCATACCAGTGTCCTCAGCGGCAGTAGAGCGTTTATTTAGTGCAGCTGGATTGTTGTTTAATAAGTTACGCAAAAGGATGTTACCAGCTCTCGTTATAAACTCTGTGTATATCAGATATGAAGATGAAAATTGTGAAAATGGCTCAGGGATTACCTGGATTAACTGAATTATTAGAAACAGTCGATCTGCAGGAAATTGATAATGTGCTGAATGAGCAGAGTGACTCGTAAACAGAATGAGAGTGTCAGAATGACACTGAATTGCCATATTTAGATTAAAATACTCTTGACTATTAAAATTAATAAATTTTGTTGTTTTACATGTTTTTTGTACATGTAGTCCTATTTAGTAGACACTAACCTTAAATTTTCATAAATTTCATAATTTTATTTGAACTGTATTCCATATTAGTATTATCATGGGAATGACACGGGAATCCCATGGGATGGGATGGGCAAAATTACCGTGGGATGGGATGGCCTTGTCTTGTCTTGTGAGTCCTATCTCGGACTGGTTATGTTGGTTTGTGTCTGTGACGTCAGCTGGGGGTTGGTCGGCGGCTATCGTTTGTGCTTGTCTCCTCTTGTGGTTTTCTTTGTTGGTGCAGGCTCCTGGCTCGTCTGGCTTGGCTGGGTGCAGTCCTTATAAGGACTCATTGTTTGATGTTTCGTTATCTTTTGTTTTGTTCTAAGTTTGTGTCACCTTCTCGTAGTTGCTGTTGTATTCTTCATCCATTTGTTTCCAGATGAGTTGCGTTTCTGTATGAAATATATCTTGCCATGTGCTGAAGTCATTTTCGTATTGTTCGCATCGTAGTCTAGCTTGATTTTCCCTTTCTTCGTAATCAGCTTCATATATGTTTTTCCTCTTGGATAGAGGTATCTTGGCTGGGCTACTGGCTTCTGCTTGCTCTTTCTGATTGGTCTGAGGCATGGCTCCATCATGCGTCTTTTTGTCTCCTTTTTTTGTGAATTGTCTTCATCAGTTTTTCGATGTTTTTGTTGTTGTTGTGGTGCTTCACCTTGCTTCATCTCATCTGTTGGTTTGGATTGGTGCTGTGTCCTTTCGGCGTTTAGTAGTTCTCTTTCGGTCTTGATCATTTGTAGGATTTCCTCGTTTTCCCTCTTCATCTTAGCCATGCGCTCCATCTCTTGTTTGTGATGGATCTCTTTCATGTCGGCCAGCAGCTTCTCATCATCATTGGTTGGTGTTGGCGTCAGTATTGCCTTGACTTGTTTCTTCAATTCGTCTATATGTTTTTGCAGTTGATCTCTTTCAGCTTGTGATATACCCGTGGCTGTCTCGCACCTCCGCATTGCTTCGTTGTATGGTGTCTTTGTGTTGATGGCGAGTTTTAATATGTCTCTGTGTCGTTGCAGGTACGGACCTCCCAAGTATCTTGCTCCATGCTTCCCCAGGCAGTTGGCGCACTTTCGTTTGTTGTTGGGTGCTCGGAAGTCCGTGTCCAGCTTGGCCAGTGGACACTCCTTGAAGGCGTGGTGATCGGCGCAGTACCGACAAATTTCCGTCTTACTGCGGCATGCTGCTCTGCTGTGGCCGGCCCTCTGGCATCTTGAACATTGATTGACTCTTGGGATGAATCTCTCTGGCTGTTGTATTTTCTTGCTGACTGATAATGTGGTCGGCATTTCGCTGCCCTCCGACGTCACCACTGCCAAGGTTGTGGGTATCTTGGAGTAGGCGAGAAGCCGCTCCGCCTTCAAGAATCGGATGTGCGGATTCTCTTCTCGTAGCCGCTTCAGGATTTCTTCGTTTGTCAGCTCCACTTGAATCCGCTTGACAACCCATCGGACTGTTTTTGAGTCGGTGTTCCCGGCTCTGGTGTCTTTCTCCCCCTTCTTCTCTGCTGTCTTGGGTCTTGTTTGTGGTGGGCTGTCGATCTTCTCTCTCGTGGTAGTTTCAGTAGTAGCTGTAGTTTCCGGTTCTTTGATGCAGCTAGCAAGCAGGCTCTCCACGTTCGTCTTCATGATGGTCTTTTCGGCTCCCACGCTGCACATCGTGAATACCGCGTGCTTTTTGGTGTTCTTGCACCGTGCCATTTCCCCCCGTATCAGGCTTCTTGACTTTTTCAGGTGGCTTGTCTTGTTAGCGCTCGCAAATGCGAATGACGACGGCGACGATGACGACGCAAAAGCACACGCGACGGCCACGATGTGTCACATGGGCAAGCCTGTGTGTGTGTGTGTGTGTGTGTGTGTGTATATATATATATATATATATATATATATACATATATATCAATCAATCAATCAATCAATCATGTGCCATGCCGGAAAGCGTGGGCGGTCATGACTCGCCATTTCACTCGATCACCAGTGTCGTGGATCAGCTCAGTGTTCCTGTCTCGTCCATGCCATGTAGTCAAGCCATCCAGGTATTTTCCTCTCGGTCTTCCTCTTGGTCTGTTCCCCTCGATCTTGCCAGTTGTCACTAAGTTCTCCAATCCATTTCTTCTCATAACATGTCCAAAATTTTTTGACTGTCTACGTCTAATTTCTCTAATCAGTCTACGATGTTCATTTGTCTCCTGTAGTACTTGGTCATTGGTTTTTCTGTCTGTCCATGGTATTCTTTGCATTTTCCTCAGAAACCACATTTCTGCAGCCATCAGATGCTTTTCAGCTTATTGTCCAAGTTTCACATCCATACAAAAGAACATATATATATATATATATATATATATATATATATATATATATATATATATATATATATATATATATATGTGTGTGTGTGTGTGTGTGTGTGTGTGTGTTTGTGTGTGCACATAGTCATCACATTCAACGTACGTTATACTAATTTAACGTGTATGTATAATCACGGATTATTGTCAGGGATGTGTGCTGTCCCCCTATCTGTTTAACCTGTACACCGAAAATATAATGAGAAAATTAAGAGATGATATAATGAGAAATGTAAGAGATGATATTAACAGGGTATGAACAGGTAATATGCTGCCCTCAATATCGGTGGTCATGACATACCAGAGATTCGGTATGCTGATGATACGGTATTGCTATCCACACCACAGAATGGTATTGAAAACCTAATAGCCTCAACCCAATTGAATAGTGAAAATCACAACTTGTATCTTAACATAACAAAGTTATGCATACAGATACAACTACTATTGAGAAAGAGATATATGTTAATTAGGAACAATTGTAGGTGGTGAAAAATGTTGAATATTTTGGATCATTAATTACCAACAATGGTGGACAAATGAAAGAAATTAAACGACGATTATCAATCGCTCTTCAAAGATTAAAACAACTGAATAAATTATGGAGTGGGACAGACAGAACTACAAAAATTAGATTTTTAAGAGCATGCATCTTTCCTATTGCAATATACGTCTATATCACGAGCAGCATGACGATGGAGGTGATGGCAGTTACACAGGCTTTCATATGGCTGGAATCACAGCATTATACCAACGTGTGTGTACTAAGTGATTCAATGAGCATGATTCAGAAGGTCGAAGCTGGATCTGTACGTAGACAGTGGACTGAATCACTGCGGAAGTCTGTTGTCCGTAAAGTCACCTTCATCTTCGTCCCGGGACATGCAGGAGTCGAGGGAAATGAACGAGCTGACAAACTGGCTGGCTCTGCACCCCCTGTAGATGGCCAGCCCATGGATCGTGCCGATGTTATTAACGTCCTTAAAGATTTGGCGAGAACAGAGGATTTTGACGTCAGTGATTCCACATCGCTGTCCAGGATGAAAGACCTGGGAGTAAGAATCGGCACAGCCAGACGCGAGAGGTACATCGGGAAAACAAAGTGCCTCGTCAACCAACACAGAACTGGCACTATTAGCCACCGGACGCTGATGCATATGCTGGGGGGAGGATCTAAGCACCTATGGACATGTCCGGAGTGCAACGAAGATACCCCAACTGATAACTGACTGACTGATATACACCTATGCGATCTGGACACTTACTAAACAAGCTGAACAGCGCATAAACGCCTTTGAATATAAATGTTATAGACGAGTTCTAAGAATATCTTGGGTAAAGAAAAGAACAAATGCATCCATACTTCAAGAGTTGAATATTGAAGAAGGTTGGCTATTAAAGACGATGAAACAAAGAAAATTGAAATATTTTGGTCACTTCAAACGTCACGAAAGTTTGGAGAGAACGGTAATGGAGGGGCATATGCCTGGGAAGAGAGAAAGAAGAAGGCCAAAGAGAAGATGAGTTCAGGATGTGGCGTATAATCTCCAGATGGGTGTATCGGATGCGGGAAATCTTGCTTATGATCGAGAGGTTTTCCGGAACATTGTTATGGGACCGAGGTTCTGCAAAGGACATGCTACTGAATGAATGAATGAATTTATGTATAATAATGTTGTGTCTGTAATATAGTTCCTAATCTGAATACTGATGATCATTTTTTATGAAATGGGTAGAAGTTTAATCGTTGGTTAAACGATTTTAAAATGTCATATTACACTAAACACACATAGATAATATAATTGGACTTTGGTTCCACTTATATATTGTTGATCGGAGAATATAGTTTAAGGCTAGTGAACGCAGTTTCACACTTCCGACATATTGAGCTAGAAGTCTGTGCCAAGCGAAATGGAAGAGCGTCAGACGAGGTTGTGTGATGTCCCCTGATTGTTTGTCATTGGACAGTGAACATATGAGATATACATAAAATATGCCAGGAATCCTTGTTGCTGGACATAATATAAATATATCTTACGTTGCGCTGATGACACCGTCTTGATAGCAACAAGGTAGAAGGAACTATAAGAAATGACAGATACAGTGGTTGCAAAAATAGTGAAAGAAAAGAAACTTAGTCTGAATAATACGAAGACAGAAGGCATGGTCACATCAAAGAAACAATCAATCAATCAATCAATCATGTGTCATGCCGGAAAGCGTGGGCGGTCATGACTCGCCATTTCACTCGATCACCAGAGTCATGGATCAGCTCAGTGTTCCTGTCTAATATATATGACTATATAACTATATGACTATGAAAATAAAGTAGATTTGATTTGATTTGATTTGATTTGTCTCGACCATGCCATGTGGCCAAACCATCCAGGTATTTACTTCTCGGTCATCCCCTTGGTCTGTTCCCTTCGATCTTGCCAGTTGTCACCAAGTTCTTCAATCCATTTCTTCTCATAACATGTCCAAAAAATTTTGACTGTCTACGTCTAATTTCTCTATTCAATTTACGAGTTTCATTTGTCTCCTGTAGTACTTGGTCATTGGTTTTTCTGTCTGTCCATGGTATTCTTTGCGTTTTCCTCAGAAACCACATTTCTGCAGCCATCAGATGTTTTTCAGCTTGACTCCTCATTGTCCAAGTTTCACATCCATACAAAATAGCAAGCTCTATGTATCCCGTCAACACTCTTATTCTCGTTTCAATTGACATCTTTTTATTGGTCAGAATGTTTTTCATCTTGCTAAAGGGTACTTTTGCCATGGCGATTCTTTTTCTAATCTCTTCAAGGCATCTCCCATCAGATGTTATGACTGTTCCGAGATAATTGTACCGATTCCTTGTTGAAGAATATTCAAAGAAACAGATTGTGCCCAAATGTATAATTAAGTGAAACGATGTTATTGTGGGGTAAGCGTAGACATTCACACATCTAGGCACATGGAATATGCATCACATAGATAAAGAACATACACGGACAAAAAAAAACTGCATCCTATCAAATGAAGAACAATATATGCAATAAGTCCTTGTCATTGCAGGTTAGAAAATGAATTTATTCATGTTACATAGAACCAGTTTTATCATATGGCTGCGAATCCTGAATAATTAGTAAACACGTGAAATATTCCCAAAAGCCTTGGAGACGTGGTTTCATATAAGAATAGTGAACATTCCTGGGACAGGAAGTAATATATCAACATTTTGAAGGATGTTAAAAAATCTCAAAAACCTTTCTCCGTGGTGAAGGAGTTACGGACGCTATTCGTAATCCCGTATACCCAGGTTCGAAACAAAGCGGTCATGCTTTGTTCGGAAAAGGTATAGGTGCCGGTCGTTCAGAAAGCAATGGCAAACTACTGAACGTAAAACTTGCCCAGGAATCACGAACAGCCAAAATGCTGGGGTTGACTGCTACGTACTTTGAAGGACATGTAACTAAATTAAGAAAGAGGCAGACATCATTTTTGGCCACATTATGAGAAATCAAAACCTGGAGCATGTGACAACCGGACATATTCGCAGAAAGAGAGATGTAGAAAGACAGCGAGAGAAAATTCTGGACAGTGTTGTGACATCGTACGGAATTGTGTCAAAAGTGAGTTGATCAATGAGGTCGGAGATTGTAATTTTTCCAGAAGCATGATAATCCACGTCAGTCGGCAAGGCGCTTGATGACAATGATGATGTTGTTTGTGTTTAATGGTTTAGTAACATTTAAAATACACTTTGCTTATTCACGGTTTTAATGACGAGATTTGTAAATGGGAATTAATGTATTCCACACAGATTGGATTTAAGGGGATAGCATGTGAACTGTGCACGGACGTGACCAAATATGGGCCAAACTGTTCACTGGGTGAGTGACCAAAGACGTGTTTGTGTCAGTGGGAAATAGACTTTCGTGCTTGGTTTAAAACAATCCTCGTCTATACAACATAATCATCGACACGTGCCCTGCCTACTGGCATAGGCGTTCACGAATCCCTACAGATCTGGGAATTTGGTGTTTTGGATAAATTCTATTTACGATATTCCCCCATGCCACCGACTAAATCTATCCAGCATTCTATTGGTGATATTCCCACATGCAACCGACTGAAACCACCCAGCATAATGTCTCTCTACATATCTGATACGTTGGTGTTCAGGATGCATTTTATTGAAGTTATTCTCTAATGCCACCGACTTAAACCATTCAGCATTCCATTTATGATGGTCTTGATCCAAAAAGATACTCTTCTCATCACACTGCCAATGAACATTGTTTGTCTCTTTCTTATAAATGTTTATACTGTGTTACTTTCATTAGCCTTTTCCAAGCAATCGTCGTTAGTTGTTCTGACAGTCCAAGGTATTGGCAGCATTCTTATCTGAAATCACACCAGTTCTTCCTATTTATTTATATATAAATTTCGTTAAATGTGTTAAGTGCTGTGGGCATCAACATAAGAATGCAGATAAAGGGAGAAACAAACACATTCACATAATTAGGGCGCACAATCAGTACAGATGGAAGAATCAGCAAATATGTAAATATCTAACTGTATAGATAAGCACATCGGAATCGCCTCGGTGTTCACTGACGAGATTGTTGGCATTGGCATTTATAGCTGTAGGTTTCTGCACTTTGCACGTCCTGTCCTGCTTGACAATGCAGGAGAAGGTGCAGTTAAGCGTTGTTTACAGGCACCTATTCTCTGTAGTGATTTATATTGGTAAGACTGCAGACTTGCCTGACAATATCTTCCGCCCGATACGTTCGTGATTTGCCTTTCTTTACCCTTTCACCTTTTTAAAAAATTCTGAATAGAGCTTGATGCAGCGGGTGCTAACTTATTTTTTAAATCTTCATACCGTTGTTCATGGTTGGAAAGTCAAGGATGTACCTCATTGCTGCACAGAAGATGACTCTCGTACACCCTAAAATAATGCTCACGGCTTCATTGTGTATCTTTTCAAGTCTTACAATCTGTGTACGGCTGTCAACGAGGATGACCAGGCCATACTTAATGGGTGAAAGTATCAGACTCAGGAACAGAAGTATTGTCTTTCCTCGATATTGGTGATGTTCAAAGACTCTCATTGCGGAAAGACATGTTATCACGCGGTGGATGTGTTCTTTGAAGGAGATACTAAGATCAAACCTGACGCCCAGATATGTTATCAACTTGGTTCTGGTCATAATGTCCCCGTCTATTCTCAATGTTGGCAGATCTGTTTTAACAACATGATTGTTTAAGGAGAGACCTGCAAATGATGCCTTTGTGGGGTTGACAGGAAGAAGCTGAAGAAAAAGAAGACGTACAATATAATCAAATATATTATAAGCAGGTGTATCGCACGCAAAACGTATGCAAGTAAATATTCTGTAATCAGATGCATTATAAGAAATAAAATTGTAAGCAACAATACTTTAAGCAGATTACATTTTAAGCAACTATATTGTAAACACATTACGTTGTAAGCAACTTTATTGTAAACAAACTACATTGTAAGAAACTATACTGTAAGTAAATTACATTGTAAGCAACTATACGGTTGTTTTTTTTTTCCGCATATCCTTTACACGACATCGCTGTCAACGCCAGCATTTTACCGCTGTCGTTGAATTCTTGGCAAGATTACGCTCAGCAGTTTGCCATTGCTTTCTGAGGGGCAACTATACGGTTACTGTAAGCGCATTGCATTGTAAGCAGCTATATTGTTAACAAAACTACATTGTAAGCAATGAAAAAGTGTCTTAACTATTAATTCGCTCGTATTGAGTGAGTAGATAACTAACTAGTCTCCTCCCATCTCTAGATTGCAAGTGTGAGGATGGTGAATGCAATAATGGAATCCACGGTGATGGCCTGTGCGCAGGTGAGTCTGACCTCTTAGTATGTAAGTTTGTTCTCTTCCTATTCACACCCTCGACCTTTCTTGGCATGTTCTTCTTTCTTCCCATTACCGGGTACACCACAGTGGGGTGGCACCTGATATATTATGGTTCGTTTGTCCGGGTACACCGCAGTGCGACGGTGCCAGCTTAATTATGATTCGCGTTTCAACAGCTTCTTTGCTGAGTTCACGTCTCAAATACGGGAGTTTGCCGTTCTTGAGGACCTGCAGTTCTGATAGGCGGTTTGTGGAAAACAACCAGAGCCAATGTCATTAATCATTTTGGCAGCCCGCCCCAGTTTACACACACGCACGCACGCACGCACGCACGCACACACACACACACAGACAGAGAGAGAGAGAGAGAGAGAGAGAGAGAGAGAGAGAGCGAGAGAGAGAAAGAGAGACAGAGAGAGAGAGCAAAGAATTCTTGGTATTAAGCGGCAAGACAAAATAACAAATACTAAAGTATTCATAAGATCAGGTTGTGTGACGTTATATTCCATGATCAGTCTTCGTAGACTTAGATGGACAGGACACGTTAGGAGGATGGATGATGGAAGAATGCCAAAGGACATCTTTTTTGGTGAATTACAGATGGGTAAGAGATCTCAGGGTCGGCCTCTACTACGATAATAGGATGTGTGTCAGCGGGACATGATTGATACAGGCATTGATAATGCACATTGAGAGCAAGTCGCCGCTGAACGTGTTACATGGAGGGCAAATATCAGAAATGGAATAAAGACAAGGGAGAAAATGATTGCAGATAAAGCACACACCGAGCGTGGGAGACGTAAGATGGTGCATGATGGTGGAAATGACCATGTGTTCACATGCATCCACTGTGGACGAAAATTTACCGCGCGAATTGGCCTTATCAGTCACATTTGCTACCGCCGTGGGTCTTAGTTATTAAGCAAGCCTTTTTGAAGCACAATGTACCAAACTATCATCTGTCAAAACGGTAGAGTGTCAATGAATTGCTATGTGCTCTGAAATTAGAGGTCTTGAAGCAGTGTACAGTCCAGACTTGACGCCATCGCACTTTCACTTGTTTGGACCCTTGAAAGAAGATTTGCGGGTTCAGATCACAACGAGGTAATGGAGGCGGTCCATCATTTGTTTAAGGACACACACAAATGTGTTCATAGAAGCAGAGCTAGCAATAACAACAGTACAAACAATACTATTTATAAGTTTTATTGCAAGTTGTTAAATGAAATGCGTTATAACTGGAAAACATGGAACAAATCCTTGGAATAGTGTGTAATTCAATAAGATGTGAAACATGTGCCTTGTGTATGCAGGAGACAACCCATGCCTGAGCTCCGTGTCTCCGTGTGGAAACAACAGTCAGTGCATTCACACAGGTCCAGGCAGACACAGGTGTGCCTGTCATGACGGCTACGCTGGAGATGGGACAGAGTGTGCTCCCATAAACCCTTGCCAGAATAACAGTGGTGGTTGTCATGTCACAACAGACTGTATATACACCGGACCAAATCAGGTATTCAACAATTAGACCAAATTAGTATAGATAATTTCATCGATAATTATCGATATTAGTATCCATAAATTAGACTATATCAGGTATACATCTGTTTGACCACATTGCATGTTCACAAGTTGATCCGTATTAGGTATCTTCAAGTTGGATCATAGTTATACCAAATTCGGTATATCATAGGCCAAATTAGGTATATCATACTTAGACCAATTTATTTTCGCTTATCCCTTACAGGACATTGCAGTCAACACCAGCATTTTTCAGCTGCTCTTCATGTCTTGGCAAGATTGCTCTCAGTAGTTTGCCATTGCTTTCTGAGCGACCAGCTCACATACCCCGTGAGTAACAAACGCGGCGCGATCCGCTTCCGAATCTCACGCAGTTGCATTACTCACGTGAATATACGGGATTACGGAGAAAGTCGTTAACCACTAATCCAGGCACACCGGTTAGACCAAATTAGGTATATTTGTAATTAGACCAAATTATGTAAGCAGACATCATATGACCAATGCGCCTTAAGGGTCATGTACTGACTGAATGATACAATCTAGCAAGAACTTTGCAGATCGTAGATGCCTCATTGCCTGCTGGAAGACTCTTGATCCATTGATAGCTCCCCTGCCTCGTACATTGTCATTTATCCACTGTCATACTGGACAGTTCCTACCCAATCATCAAGGAAGCAGACATTCCATTACTGTCCGGTCTAAACCCATGGGGTGGTTGATGTGGAAGACATACTTTAGTTTCTAAAGCATGATCAATTTTATGGGACGATATCCTTCAATGTTTCATTCATTCATCAAGTGCCATGCCGACAAGCGTTGGTGGTCATGTTTCGCCATCTCGCACAAACCTCCAGAGTCGTAGATCAGATCAGTGTTTTCGTCTCGACCATACCACGTGGCCAAGCCATAAAGGGGTTTACTTCTCTGCCTTCCCTTTGTTCTCTTCCCCTAGATCTTGTCAGCTGCCACAAAGTTCTTCAATTTTTTCTTCTCATGAAGTCACCATGAATGTTTGACTGAATGCGTCTAATTTCTCTAATAAGTTCACGATTTTAATTTGTTTCTTGTAAGACTTGATCATTGGTTTTTCTGTCTGTCCATGGTATTCTTTGCATTTTTCACAGAAACCACATTTCCAAAGCAATCATATGTTTTCAGCTTGTCTGCTCATTGCCTTCGCTTCACACCCATACAAAAGTACATGATTTATGTAGTACCTCAACACTCCAAACACCAAACCCCAAACCCGACACCCCACATTGTGCCAACGGCTTCGGGCGGAAGAGCGCAATTGGGAGGGTACAAGCCTTACCCTGGTGCGAGGAAATGCAAGCTAAAGACAAAATTGTCATGGCAGGGCAGACCAGGCCCTAAGCCTTGGTTGGCGACTGGTCTAGGATCGAAGCTCCGACAGGCGGACAGTTAGAGCATTGCTTTGCTGATCCGACAGCTTCTGCAGCTTGTCTTGTTCCAGATGTAGGGGTGTTACCTTTCCTCTGGAGTGAACTAGGCAGGCCGAGAGAGGGATCATGCTGCATGGGCAACACATGATCTCTATATTTTAGCCCAGGCTTTGTGCTATGGAGAGGCAATAACTCCATCCCTGGTCTTAACTGGTCTCGGAATCAAAGCGAGAGGCAACTGTTACGGGTTATAAGTCCTTGTCAGTTGGCGTAGACATGGGGCGCCACGCGTTGCCTCTGACGGTGGGAGACACCTATAGGTGTCACTGATCAGCTACCGCCCGCCTCAAGCTGGGCAGCCCCCAGCCAATTGGGTGCTGATCCGCCACAGCCTGCCTGCTTCAATGGGTGCTTGGGGCTAGGACAAAATCTGAATCGCAGGCTGTAAAACCAATGCACCAGGTACAAACAAAAATATAAATAGAAACCTCAAGCTACGGCTTGCAACCTGGAACGTGAGAACCATGTGTCCAGGATTTTCCACTGACTTGACCAATATTGACGATGTGAGAAAAACGGCTGTGATTGATGCCGAACTCAATCGTCTTAACATTGATATTGCTGGCCTGCAGGAGACTCGCCTCGCTGAGGAAGGGTCACTCAGGGAAAACAACTACACCTTTTTCTGGAAGGGTAAAGGGCAGGCAGAAAAAAGTCAACACGGTGTGGGCTTTGCAGTGAAGAATTCGCTACTGGGAATGATTGAAATTCCAGCAGGAGGAAATGAAAGACTATTATCCCTGCGCTTGGCAACCTCTTGTGGGTTTGCCACCATTATTACTGCATATGCACCGACACTCGATTCCTCTGATGATGTGAAGGATTTGTTCTATGAGGAGTTAGACTCTGTGATCAAGGCAGTTCCAAAATCCGACTACATTTATATGCTCGGTGATTTCAATGCTCGTGTGGGCAAGGACTCGAGTTCATGGCCAGTGTGCCTTGGAAAATACAACATCGGTCGCATGAATGAAAATGGGCAAAGGCTGATGGAGCATTGCACCAGTAATGACCTATGTATTACAAACTCTTTTTTTAAAACAAAAGAGATGCATAAGGTCACATGGAAACATCCAAGATCCGGCCATTGGCACCAGCTGGACTTCATCATCACACGGAGACAACATCTGAACCATATATCATTGACTCGTAGTTACCACAGTGCTGACTGTGATACGGATCATTCTTTGGTTGTTGCAAGGGTTAGACTGAGACCAAAGAGAATCTACACAGCTAAACACAAATCTAGCCCCAGGATTAATATTATTAACACTCATGATCCTGAAAAGTGCTTTCAGTTTCAACAGCAACTTGAAGACGCTTTCACTGATACACCAGAAAATTGTACAGTAAATGATAAATGGAATAAACTTAAGGAAACTCTTTGTAAAACTGCCGTAAAGGTTTACGGCACTGTGGATCATAAGAGGCAGGACTGGTTTGCGGCCAACAGCGAGACTCTGCAGCCCTTGATTGATAAGAAGAAGAAAGCTCTCTTAAGAAACAAGGAAAGACCAACGCGTAACACTCTGAGTGAGCTAAGGCAAGCTAGGAAGGATGTGCAAAAGGCTGCTAGGCAGTGTGCAAATGATTATTGCATCAAGTTATGTGAGTCCATTCAAATCGCAAGTGATAAGGGAGACATAAGAAGCATGTATGAAGGAATAAAGAAAGCCTGTGGTCCAGTGATCAAAAGAAGTGCACCATTGAAAACCTTGACTGGAGAAGTCATCACTGATAAGAAACAGCAGATGGACAGATGGGTAGAGCACTATTTGGAGCTTTACTCAAGTGAGACCAAACTAGCGGATAATGCCCTCAACGCCATAGAGGCTCTACCAACTCTTGACCACCTGGACACACTTCCCACCATAACAGAAGTTAAGTGTGCTATAAATGAACTTGCATCTGGCAAGGCTCCAGGTAAGGATGGGATTCCAATAGAGGTTATCAGGAGTGGGCAAGACACACTCACTATACAGATCCACCAGCTAATAGAGCTATGCTGGCGTGAAGGACAAGTCCCACAGGATTTCAAAGATTCAAGCATCATAACACTGTACAAGAACAAGGGCGATCGGAGCGACTGCAACAACTATAGGGGTATCTCACTTCTGTGTATTGTTGGAAAAGTATTTGCCAGAATTGTTCTGCGCAGACTTCAAGTCCTAGGAGATCAAGTCTACCCCGAATCACAGTGTGGCTTTCGACAGAACCGGTCTACCACTGATATGATATTCTCATTGCGACAAATGCAAGAAAAATGCCGTGAACAGAATCAACCACTGTTTATTGCCTTCATCGACCTCACAAAGGCATTTGATTTGGTCAGTCGTGAGGGTCTGTTCAAGGCACTAAAGAAGATTAGCTGCCCACCAACTCTTCTGTCCATTGTGGAATCGTTCCACACAGGCATGAAGGGTATAATCAAGTTTGATGGTGCAACTTCTGAAGAATTTGAAATCAAGAGTGGAGTTAAGCAAGGTTGTGTACTAGCTCCCACCCTCTTTGGAATATACTTTTCACTTCTACTGAAATATGCATTTCGTGATCAGGATGGTGGTATATACATTCACTCACGCTCAGATGGCGGCCTCTACAATGCTCAGAGATTGAAGGCTAAGACCAAAATTAGGAGGGTACTGATCAGAGAGTTGTTTTTTGCAGATGATGCTGCAGTTACGACCCACTCTGAGGAAGAATTGCAATGTCTACTATCTGCATTCTCCAATGCTTGTTCTGAATTTGGTTTAACAATTAGCAAAAAGAAGACACAGATTATGTCACAAGGTGCACATGGGGTACCATCAATCTTTATTGACGACGCCGAACTAGAGATAGTAGACCATTTTACATATCTAGGATCTGTGGTAAATAGCAAATTATCCCTAGATCAGGAAATCAACATCCGGATTGGTAAGGCAGCAACAACAATGAACAGGTTAAGAAAAAGAGTCTGGGAGAACAGGAAGCTTACTGCCAAAACAAAAGTCCTTGTCTATCAAGCCTGTGTCCTTAGTACTCTTCTCTATGGCAGTGAAACCTGGACAACTTACTCACACCAAGAGAACAATTTAAACAGCTTTCATATGCGGTGTCTGCGAAGAATTCTTGGTATTAAGTGGCAAGACAAAATCACAAATACTGAAGTATTGGAAAGATCAGGTTGTGTGACAGTTTATTCCATGCTCAGTCTTCGTAGACTTAGATGGATAGGACATCTTAGGCGGATGGATGATGGTAGAATACCAAAGGATATCTTTTTTGGTGAATTACAGATGGGTAAGAGATCTCAGGGTCGGCCTCTACTACGATACAAAGATGTGTGTAAGCGGGACATGATTGACACAGGCATTGATAATGCACATTGGGAGCAAGTCGCCGCTGAACGTGTTGCATGGAGGGCAAATATCAGAAATGGAATAAAGTCAAAGGAGAAAATTATTGCAGAAAAGTCACACACCAAGCGTTTGAGACGTAAGATGGTGCATGATGGTGGAAATGACCACGTGTTCACATGCACCCACTGTGAACGGACATTTACAGCGCAAATTGGCCTTATCAGTCACACTCGCTACCGCCATAGTTAAAAGTTATTATGCCTTTTTAAAGCACAAACTATCGTCTGTCAAGACGGCAAGGTGCCAATGTTAATGTCAACACTCCTGTTCTCGTTGCAAGTGACATCCTTTTATTGGCCATTGTGTTTTCCATCTTGCAAAAGGCTACCTTTGACATGATGTTATTGTTCTAATCTCTTCAAGGCATCTCCCATCAGAAGTTATGAGTGTCCCGAGATAATTGTACCGAATTTCTTGTTAAAGAATATTCCCATTCACGTGTATATTCCATCCATCATGTGCCATGCCGGTAAGCGTGGGCGGTCATGTTCTGCCATCTCACTCGATCAACAGAGTCGTGGATCAGTTCCGTGTTTTTGTCTCGACCATGCCACAAGGCCAAGCCATCCAGATACTTGTTTCTAGGTCTTCCCCTTGGTCTGTTCCCCTCGATCTTACCAGTTGTCACCAAGTTCTCCAAATCATTTCTTCTCATAACATGCCCAAAAAATTGTGACTGTCTACGTCTAATGTCTCTGATCAGTTTACGATCTTCATTTGTTTCTTGAAGGACTTGTTCATTGGTCTTTCTGGCTGTCCATGGTATTCTTTGCATTTTCCTCAGAAACCACATTTCTACAGCCATCAGATATTTTTCAGCCTGGCTGCTCATTGTCCAAGCTTCACATCCATATAAAAGTACAGGTTCTATGTAGCATCTCAACACTCTTTTTCTCGTTTCAATTGACATCTTTTTATTGGTCAGTATGTTTTTCATCTTGCTAAAGGCTACTTTTGCCATGGCGATTCTTGTTCTAATCTCTTCAAGGCATCTCCCATCAGATGTTATTACTGTTCCGAGGTAATTGTACCTATTCACGTGTATATTACATTGCGGAATTTCCTTCTTCCTAGTGACGACTTTAATCTGTGTCTTCTTACAATTTAATTCTGACTCTAGTTGTTCATTGCGTGCAACAACAGCATCTACTAAATGTTGCAGATCCTGCTCATGGTCTCCAATCAATAGTGTATCATTCGCATTTCTAATGTTGTTGATGTTACGTCCCCCAATTATGATTCATTACACATCTTCTACATTTCTGAAAATATTTTCTTTATACAGGACAAAAAGATCTGCAGACATTACACATCCGTGTCTCACAAATCACTTAATAGGCTACTATTGACCTACTTCACTATCAATCATTATAGCAGCTTGTGTTTTCCAATATATGTTTTTCACAAGTCTAATGTCTTTCCCAATAATTTGTAGATATGCAAGCATCTTCATCATGTTGACATGTTTCACGTTATCGAAAGCCTTCAATGTTTACGTCGTTTAGAATGTCTGTGTTTCTATTATTTTCTACCCACTGTATGTAATGATTGTGTCTGTAGCATTTAAATTCACAATATTTCATGCTTTATATTATTGATGCAGCACACATGTCGATGCAAGGAGGGTTATGAAGGCGACAACCCTGACAAAGGTTGCACGATCAAAGACATGTGCAGCCCAGGTATTTGTGGCCACAATGCTGTCTGTGAGACCAGAGAACCTCTTAAACACAGGTATACTCACGTACATTGTCCACCATGTTTGTCTAGGTTTTGAGGTTTGAATATGTTCACTTTTACGACACACTTCCTTAAGTCGTTTTCTCCCCCAAATACCACAACGACAATCTCATAACAGTGCACGAAGTCCGTGGTACATCGGAGGCTCCCAGTATGTGCACCCCAGCATGGAGATCGGCGTGACTGAGATGTTTAACGCGCTGAAACGTTGTCTGCATCTGCCTTTAGTTAATTATAATTGTCATGTCAAATGTTAGTGTTAGTTTGAATGAGCCATGCATTATTAATTATTACACATTTTCCATGCGATTATATTCCATATATTGCTTATGTTATTATCATTGTTGTCATAAATAGCTTCACACATAACATATGAATGAAATAATACATGAGAGCAGAGATATAAGAAGGGTATTTGTCAGAAAGGCCTGCGTGTCTAATTCTGTATTCGTTGCAGAAAAACAGTTTTTCCGCTCGTTCTACTGACCACGGGGTAATGGGTTAATTCGCATTACTGGACAGTTGGACTTAAAATGTTGATTTCTTGACTTGCTGACATAATCTACAAGTACCTCAGAAATCGCAGTGGTATCTCCTGATGGCGAGGGACACTGGTAATAGAGAAAGCTAACCCTCAATCGAAATCAGTAAAGTGCAATCCCAATTAGTAGCAAGTGTGTGGACTACGTACCAGCTCAAGGCCAGCGAATAAAACACAAAGGACAGCCCATCATCACACAGATTCTAATGTGGCTAGGCTGTTTGTCTGTTCTAATGTGGCTAGGCTGTTTTTCTGTTCTAATGTGGCTAGGCTGTTTGTCTGTTCTAATGTGGCTAGGCTGTTTGTCTGCTCTAATGTAGCTAGGCTGTTTGTCTGTTCTAATGTGGCTAGGCTGTTTGTCTGTTCTAATGTGGCTAGGCTGTTTGTCTGTTCTAATGTGGCTAGGCTGTTTGTCTGTTCTAATGTGGCTAGGCTGTTTGTCTGTTCTAATGTGGCTAGGCTGTTTGTCTGTTCTAATGTAGCTAGGCTGTGTGTCTGTTCTAATGTGGCTAGGCTGTTTGTCTGTTCTAATGTGGCTAGGCTGTCTGTCTGTTCTAATGTGGCTAGGCTGTTTGTCTATTCTAATGTGGCTAGGCTGTTTGTCTATTCTAATGTGGCTAGGCTGTTCTAAGTGTGAAGTTTAGCCACGACAGCAACGAGCTTTGTCTACACTTTACTCATTCCCAGCGCTGTACTGTCTCCAGCATGAACATAAGACATCCTAATTTTACGCTCTTATCTGAGAAAGCTTGATGATCAATGCACTGTCAAAAGATAAGTGGGCAGGCATGCACACTTATTAGCAACTGCGCCACCACACTCCATCCCCTGCTGCATATAAACACATGCAGTTGTTTGTGTTGAGCATTACAGTTTTTGTCACTTGTTCATTATTTCATCTGTAGTTGTTTGTTAACCTTACAATTCATCTACTGTGTCTAGTATTCCATCTACAGCTATTTGCAGTCATCATTACTTTGACCTCCTGAGTCTATTATTATTTTCTCTACAGTTGTTTGAAACATTACATTTGAGCTGATATGTTTATTATTATTCCAACGTGTCTATTATTATCTCATCTACAGTTGAGTTTGAAGCATTATATTTGAACTGATGTGTCTACTATTATTTCATCTGCATTTGTTTTTGAAACATTACATTTGAATTGCCCTGTCTATTATTAATTCATCTACAGTTGTGTTTGCAATGAAGGTTACACATGGGATGGAACATTGTGTGAGGGAAATATAATTAAGGTTGGCAATTACACTTTTCAAATAGATTCTAAAAGAAATATTATTAAGGAAATTAAAGTCATCATAAAGTTATTAAAATTATCAAAGAAATTAAAGTTTAACAGACATGTTAATATATTACAACTGTTACTAAGAAGAAGCTTACAGTAGTAATTAACAATGCGATGTGGAGGTTCCGTTGTGTTGGGTACAAACAGACACCCTGCGTCTCACCTGGGGAACCAAGCGGTTCTGTGCTGGTTTTACGGAACCCCATGCACGATCTCTGCCATATGTCCTTGACCTACACCATGGACACATCGTCATCACAGGCCCTGAACCGACTTGATAGGGGAGCTTGGAATTGGTGACCACATCCATGCAGTGACCAGACACCATGTCACTGACCTCATCTGCCCAGCAGACTTTTGTAAACTTTTGTAAACAACTTTTGTAAATGATATCAATCGAAGGTCTACTCTGCTCATCAGACAAATGGGTTCTGATGTCTAAACTGTCATTTACTGCCAATATAGTACCTTGCGGTGTATGGCAGAGGGGTCTTTGAGCCTGAGGAATTAAGGCCGCTTGGGTAGTGCAGTCGTCGCGAACTGTGCAGGTTCTGATGTCTAACGAGTGGAATTGCTGCTAAATGACAATTCGGTTCAAGTACAACTCGACTGTAACTAGAACTTAAATAGAAAAGCCACAAACAGAATGTTGCACGAGTTATTGCCTGGTATATATTGCTACATCTCGTCAGGTGAATATTGCAGGGTTATGTATATGAAGTGATTAAAAGAATAATACTTTGGCAGAGTCACTTAAAACACACAATCACAGGTATTGTTGAAATGTCGAGCATATGTTATCCCAGGGTAATGCCAAATTTAAAACACATTCTTTCTGTTGGCATAAAAAGGGAAAACACTTGCATGAAATGTGAGAATTACAATTTACATAGAAAATAAACATCTTGACTAGGATTCGAACACAAGATCACATGGTTGATTGGCAAACTTTCTAGCCATTGCACCACTGCGTCCTAATAATGATTAGTTACAACTGAATTTGTTGTCATGTCATATTATTTTGACATATGATTTCCGGCCTATGTTGTCTTGAATAAATGAAATGCAATGGCAACACATGCAGCGATGATTGGATACATGCCAGAGTTTCTAAAGAAGTACTGTATATTGGTTTCTGGTGCTGTTAGTCAAACGGTAATAGAGACCTAGACAAAGAGATCGGTTAGTATCTGTTCTGATCTGTTTGATTTCACGTATTACCTGTAGAAGTGTTCTAGTTTATCCTTCTCCAGTCTGTTGACGCTAAAGAACTGTTCATAAAGTTACCAATCCAAACCAATCCAATTTTTGGTACGAGTACCCAATTTCAGCCTTCGAGTTTTCGACTTGGCTATGTAGGGGTGTTTATGGTATAGCTTGTAGTTTGTCTTTCGTACTTTGGGCTGCTTGTTGTCAGCTTCCCGGCTTCTGATGGTTTGATTGCGTTCGTTACTTTCTTGATCTGCGCAGATATTTATAAGACGAGGGTTTGTCGTCCGCTAACAGAAGCTAGGACTGGCCACCAATGTCTCCGTGTAGTCAGGGCTACACAATGTGAAGGCCTTATGACGTAACCGACCCACGTCTGTTCCTGCTATGGGGCATGATTTTTTTTTAAAGTTTATAAATAACAGGGTGTCTGTGAGTGCGTATATGTGCGTAAGTGCGTTCTAGCACATGACAGCAGGCATATGCGTACGTGCATGAGTGAGCGCTTGTTTGTGTGGGCACACGCTTACACTGCAGGTGCGCGTGTGTGTGAGTGCCTACGTGTGCGTGTATGTGTTTGTGTTGTGTTTTCTTTCCGCTAAAGAATTATACCATGTATATATTACGTCTTACCTATTGAATGTGTGGTGATGAGTGTGGTATAACAAGAACTGAGCGGTAGTTTTGTTTATTTCTTTTTCTGTATGAAGAAAATATTTCGATTCTTCCGTATATTTAATGTCCACAGAAACTCAAAGAGCTTAACACCCTAGACACCAGGTTCAAGGACAAGCTCCAGTACATGGTCATCTTTGCTACCAAGTTTTATGGTGAAGTTCTCACAAGACCTGGACCATTCACCATGTTTGTACCCACTGATCAAGCTTTCAGGTGACCTAGATTTATGTTGTTCTGTTAATGATATCACGTGTGTTCACAGACCTGGTTTTTTCGTGTTTCTAACTCTAACTGATGTTTGTAATGAGTAGCCATTGTGGCAGAGTCATTAGTGTGCTTTCCTGCCAGGGCAGTGTTTAAGGTTCAACCCCAGCAATGTTAGGATTACTTGATTTCTCTGATCAGTACAGTTCTTAATTCAACTTAATCTCATAAATTGGGTGCTAGGCAATCTTCAGAATTGCTTGGGAAAGTATGGCGGTGAGAAGGGATCTGCCCCACCCTCCTCATTATGCAATGACTTAGATTACGTGATCGCCTAATAGCAATGGCAGTATATGTCATCCCCCCCCCCCCCCGTTTCCATCCTGTTTCAGGACATTGCGGTCAACATCATCATCTTTCAGCTCTTTCAGATCTTTCCATACTCTCATAAGTCACTGGCGCGACTCGAACCGCTTCCAATTCTCGTGCGCTCACGTCAACCAAGAGAGTATTCGGGGTTACGGAGAAAGCTGCAAACTCCTCAACCAGGGAGACCGGCAGTATCTGTCATAACTCCACGTTTACCTGCCATTACACCACGTTTACCTGTCAATATCACGTTTACCTGTTATTATACCACGTTTAACTGCCATTACACCACGTTTACCTGTCATTACACCACGTTTACATGTCATTACACCACGTATACCTGTCATTACATCGCGTCTACCCGTCATTACACCACGTCTACCAGTCATTACACCACGTCTCTCTGCGATTACACCATGTCTACATGTCATTTCACCACGTCTACCTGTCATTGCACCACGTCTACCTGTCATTAAACCATGTTTACCTGTCATTACACCACGTTTACCTGTCATTGGACCACGTTTACCTGTGATTACACCACGTTTACCTGTGATTACACCACGTTTACCTGTCATTACACAACTTTTACCTGTCATTATATCATGTTTACCTGTCATCACATGGCGTTTACCTGTCATTATACCACGTTTACCTATCATTTCAACACGTTTACCTGTCAATGACGAGGTTCATAGACATGTGAATACATTCACCATTTCTAGTTACTTATGATGTATGACAGCTTGGTCATTACTGTTCTATCTACAATGGTCTGGGGTTGTATGTGGGGAAGGATTCTGGGATACTGAGTTCTAATTCTTATGTCTGATGTGTTGGCGGGCAGATCACTCGAGTTGTGGGAAGGGCTTGCATCTGACGGGATGAGATTGGTGTTGTGACCGTCTTACTGACCTGACATGATTGTACCATCTACCCGGAGGCTGTGTTGTAGAGCACTCCTTCCACTCTATAAGTGACACAGTCAGACGAGCGTGCAATGTCAGTACCGGAGCTTCACTTCTGTGGAGAGACATGGCGATCGTTGCAACTGTTGCATGAATGGAAAGACCGCCTGTGGCTAGACCTTACCACGAAGGGCTGCTCTCAGATCTTGGCCAGTTTCAGCCCTGGTCTTGTGACCTCTACAACCTGGTCTGAGTTTAACCGTGTCAGTAGTGGATATTGTACTTGCGTTGCTTCCAGTATAGCTGAATTATTGATTTATTTGCGTGTGAATGATGCATAACACTCATATTCTGCCTTCTATGGCACACAGGCTGCTCATTGGCGTAGTCGAAAGGTAGCTACACCGATCACGTGAGGGCGGTTGGGCGAGGCTTCGACGCCTATGTTCTTCCTCAGCCAAGGAAAGAAAAGAGGGGCGACCTATTCCCCCATGCTTTTAGGGCCACAAACTGTGGTAATTCTATCTCATCACAGACCAGTATCAGGTCCACAAACTGTGATAGTTCTATCACATCACAGACCAGTATCAGGTCCACAAACTGGGATAGGTCTATCTCATCACAGACCAGTATCAGGTCCACAGACTGCGATAGTTCTATCACATCACAGACCCACAAACTGTGATAGTTCTATCTCATTACAGACCAGTATCAGGACCACAAACTGTGATAGTTATATCACAGGCAGACCAGTATCAGGTCCACAAACTGGGATAGTTCTATCACATCACAGACCTACACAATGTGATGGTTCTATCACATCACAGACCAGTATTACGTCCACAAACTGTGATAGTTGTATCACATCACAGACTAATATCCCGCTTTGGAACTTGCTTTTATTTTACTTCTTCACATGTTTATGACACAAATGTCTCTTGTGGATTGCTAGAAATGTGATTAACGACACTCAATTTCCCAACATTTTGGGAGATCTAAATAAGCTGCAACAGATCATTCGTCAGCACATCGTGGCTGGCCAGTTCATGAATACTTCATCCAGTTCATTTTACAACCTTCAAGGAAATCTGGCCAATTTGGAGACAAAGACGTCCTTGACATCTGGGGTGAGTATATTGTATTGTTTGATTCTCATTGGTAGATTTGATTAACACACCGACAGTCCTAGAAACACACGGGCGTAAAATCACATCATGTGAGATGCGATGCATACGAAAGGAAGCTGGGACAAACAAGAACAGACACAGAGACAAATAAGAAACTAAGAGCAAAATTTTGGATAACACCGATTACTGACTTTACAGAAAATCAAAGAATTAAATGGTGGGACATTTAGTTATAATGGAACGCGGTCAATCAGCGATAAAATCGTTCTACGTGAGAACATCAGGATGGATACAAAGCGAGAGGACGACCCAGAAAGAATTGGCTAGATTTAGTAAAAGAAATAATAAAGAAATCAAATATGAAGTGAGCACAAGCAACACAGACAATTATATCTGTCTTCTTTCTGTGACACTGTACGACCAAAGCAGTAGGACAAAAGAAGAAAAAGAGTTGGTATATTTAGTGCATTGTAGAGAAACTTTTGTTTGTTTGTATTGTTCGCATATCATTTGCAGGACATCGCTGTCAACATCAGCATCTTTCAGCTGATTGTTGATAATAATGATAATAATAATAATAATAATAATAATAATAATAATAATAATAATAATAAACAAAATAACGTAAAACAAATAATGTAATAAATAAGTTAAAATACAAAACAGAAATATGACGTTTCGATCCTAGCAACCCTATATAGGGGTACAGAAAGAAAAATTATAAATAAAAAGTAAAAACGCATACAACATATAAATAAGGAATACTATCTGACAAGATGTGCATACGAAGGGCATGCAAACGTTTACGTGTTTTATTGCCAAAGAAGGAAATGGGAAGACAAATTGAGAGCAAAATCTAACCGAGAAATGTAGCGTTAGGTAAGGTACAGATCAGAGGTTCCCAAACCACGGTCCGCCAGCTGTCAGAAAGTGGCACGCGATGCCTCGTTATATATTTTAATAATTTCAAAAATGCACTCGGTGCGCCCCGTCAGCGTTTCGCAACGAAACGTTATGAAGTTCCCATATCCCACCCAGCCTTGTCGACCAATCAGATTGCGCAAGGCGCCATGTTGTCGTCTGTTACAACTGTTTAGCAGAGTCGGTAGTATTGTGTTGAAATTAGATTTTTTCACAGAAACATTTTCGGTTAAAGCCTATAAATATGAGTGTGGAAAATTTAAAATCAAACAATGGTAAAGCTAAAATGTGAAGACGTTGCTTGACGTGAATTCTTTGGAAGACTTTGGACAAGAAAGATTTATGCCAAGACATTGATAAACTGGCATCTGGACTTTAAGTAACTGAGTATGAAGAACCGTTACAATTGTAAATTAATTACATTAATAGCGATTTTCGAAACTGATTAAAAATTTATTGTTAAATCAACTTTTGATTTTAAACCCCCCCCCCCCCCCCCCCCAAAAAAAAAAAAAATACCACAGTCTAGTACTGACATTGACTGCCTTTAAAGTTTTAGAATTGTGTTGACAAAAGTTAAGAAAGGTAGAAATTATATTACACTACTTTTATAATTTTATAACCTTGTGGCCCGCTTAACTACCGTAAATAGTAGATATGGCCCTCTGATTGAAAAGCTTGGGAACCACTGGTATAGACTGAAGGGAGTGCGCTGAGTTCAGCAGTGGCATCTATAACAGTAATGACTACAGCTGGATGGACAAATCTCAAAGTGTTGATTACGTGACTCTCCATTCTGAGTCTAGTCATGCTGATCAGATAACATGACCTTATTACAGTGACACATAGACACTCATGTGATATGTCGAATTGTAGTCTGTCTCCATGCCGGTCTCCCTGGCCTAAGGAGTTAGCGACTTTCTCCGTAATCCCGTATACTCTCGTGAGTAACCTGACGTACGCGAGAATCTGTGGCGGTTCTAGCCGCGTCGGTAACTTACTGTGTATGTGAGCCGGTCGCTCAGAAAGCAATGGCAAACTACTGAGCGTAATCTTGCCAAGAAATCAACTATCACTTGAAAGATGCTGATGTTGACAGCAATGTCCTGTAAAGAATATGCGAACAACAAAAAAGAGTGTCTCCATAGTTTTGTTTTCTTTAAATGCTGCTCATTTGTAGCCACTAATTCTTGCTTCACTGAAATGGTTAATACTATACTATTACATACTATAATACATACTATACGTTTATTTATTTATTTTTTTTTTTGGGGGGGGGGGGGGCGCTGCGTGGCCTCGAGGTATGGTGTCCGCCTCGAGTGCTGGAGGTCCCGGGTTCAAGCCCCGGTGATGACCGGGATCTTTTCACGTGGACTTCTAGTAATAAAATTTCCCGTGGTCTCTGCGTAGTGAGATCGGACGCCCGTGTGTATTGTTGCGCACTTAACAAACCCTTGGTAGTTGGAAATCGAAAAAAGAGTATCCTAACGGCGCTGCCTGGGCAAAATTTCGAGTTAAAACTCTACCCAAAGTATTTTCAGGATCCTCACCGGTGCAACGGAGTTCGTGCACTGAGCTGAGTTTCTCCAGAATCAGATTTGAGTTAGGAGGAGAACGGAGCACTTGTGCGTTGCACCCGTGTGCCGTGATGTTGATCCATCGACTAAACTAAACTAAACTAAACTATTACTATACGTTTTTAAGGCCTTGAACCGGTCAAAGAGCCGCCTGAACATGCTATGTTATAGTTGTCTGTCTTGTGACACTCTCTCCAATTTCACGGATGTCTGAATTGATCGATTAGTGCATGTCTGTTTTACACATGTTTTTCCTTGTCTACCCCTTCCTCTTTCCATAACTATTTTAATTCTAAGTTTCCTTTTAGTCTTTCTTCATGTTGTAAGGTGTGATCAAACCTTGACAGCCTTGGTATTTGTAGTACTGTTCTATTTAATTTAGTTCCGTTGATTTCATATTGAACAGAATATAACCTACTACGTACTGAGTTATGACAACTCTACAAGCAAGGATAAATCTCACGTAATACAAGGCAACATTGAGGCATGGAATGGAATCATCCACATCATAAATGATGTGATGGGAACGATAGATGTCATGTCTGGACGCACGCAGGTAAGATTTACTTTGTAAACAATATATTTTTAACGGAAAGAAGAAAAAAAGACTGTCAAACAAGACGCAGATGTCGACAAGATAAGTCGACTGCTGCCATGTTTTGATTCATTCATACAGACGTCTGAAAGTGAGCCAGCAAGAAGATAACTAACATTTTATAAACATAAAATACCACCATTATTGTTTACAGCAATGATTTTATATTCCCGATATATCGTATTGGACTCGAGCGTAGTCTCCACATGTGCAATTACTACTAGTATTTGCTACTACCGCCGGTCTCTCTGGCCGAGGAGCTACATCACTTTCTCCGTAATCCCGTTTATCACGCAGTGTCTCGTAGCGGGAGAGAACTGGGAGCGGTTCGTCCCCCGCTGGTGACTTGCGGGATAACTGAGCCGGCCGCTCAGAAAGCAATGGCAAACTACTGAGCGTAATCTTGCCAAGAAATCAACAGACAGCTGACAGATGCTGCTGTTGATAGCGATGTCCTGTAAAAGGATATACAAATTTAAAAAAAAAAAAAAAAAAAATTGCTACTACTAATGCGTGCACTGGACTGGTTTTGCATGAAAGTTAGCTGTCCCTTTTACCAGTGTTTTTCGACAACAGGTGGACCCACTCCGACTTCTGATGTACTTGTAATTTATGTTCCCAAGGTGGAGAAGTCAACTTTTAAGCCCAACTGACTGGCGTGTGAATGAATCCATGTGGTCACTAAAGACAGTTTAAGCATGACCTCCTCAAACCGTCATGACGAACAATAAACGATCGCTCATATACATTGAGGCGTTAGCAATCAGGCTGCTCCAGTCGGTCTAGAGTCAACAGAAAGCCGTCGTTATAAATGTGGAATTACCGTGAGGACCCACATTCCAACCATGCTTGTGACTATGTGTTTTAATTGTTTCAGCTTAAATAGTAGTCATTTATTCACTACACGTGACATACAACTCTGCCGTAAGCACCTGACGAGAAGCAGCGAAATATGACAGATATGACAGGCAATAAATCGTGCAACATGTTGTTTGTGTCTTCTGTGTTTAAGTATATATATATATATATATAAAATTATATTGGCTGGCAATTCAAACGATGACACTATGATTTCCGCCTCTAATCATGTTAGCAACATCTGCAGATTTTATTGTCAGAAATGTTTTGTAGCATGCCTTACATATGACATTATGTACTTCTGTAATGTACTTACTGAATATATATGCAACAAATTCTGCATGTTGCAACAGAGGACGGCTCATACAGACTTCTCACATCGTGAACTCCTGCATTATTAAGTTTGTCAGCGTCTAGCGGTATTTGAAAGTGAAGGGTTCAAGACAAGTAAATAGTACGAGCATAGATGAAACATAAATTCAGGCGTCAATAACATATGATTTATTATTCTCAAATATATTTACATAATACTGTCTCATCACTCGCTAACAACATTCATTCTCGCACTAGTCATTATACAGCAATAATGTGGCAATGCAATATTACGATACCAATTACTGCACTCGCGTATCACAGCCCCACACAAAAACACAAGTCACACGGCTCAGCTATTCAATAGCTCCGAAGTACTAAGTAGAGTCTATCCTGCCACACTCTCAGACACGCATCCTCTCTCAGTCAAGTCCAAAGCCCGTCTGGCTTCCCTTCGACTGCCCGGTGGTCACGAGGTACTTGCCCCTTGTGCAATCCGTGGGGAGTCAGATGTCTCGCATACGCTGGGTTGAGACCAGGCGTACTGCGTCGTTCACTTTATCATGACCTGTCCTTCACGGGTACAGTCCGGTCTTTCAGCATCTAGATTCTTCTCGTTCCCCCTTACTCACTCCATGTCCCTATCTCTAACATCTGTCCTTTCTTATGTCCCCTCTAGGACCTTGACAAAGTTGTATCATTGATTTGACCACTACAAATCGTGATTCCTCTTACAGTTGTAATGATCTTCTTTCTCTTGCCTACACGCAACGTGTTTTCCCCAAAACTTCATAATAAGTGAATTTTAAAGAAATATTTCGAGAAAGAGCAGCATAATTTTCGAATACCATCTCTGGTGTGTCCTTGGATGATTCCGAGCTCTAAAGTGTAAAACTCGGGTGTACTTGCGGCTGTGCAAGAGTGTCTAGAGCAGAGTTATAAAGCTCTAATACATTAAACCTGTGTACTATCAAAGTGCTCTATCAAAGTGTGATCCCATGAGAGCGCAGTGCGCTAATTATGGCCACAGTGTGGTTCTTTGAGAGATTATTGTCATAATTGTTATCAAGAAAGTGATTCTATGACAGAGTCGTGTGATAATTGCTATCAAAAAGTGATTATATGAGAGAGTCATCCGATAATTGTTATCAACGTGTGATTCTATGAGAGAGTCGTCCGTGAATTTTTATCACAGTGAGATCCTATGAGACAGTCCTCTGATAATTTTCATCAAAGCGTTATTGTATGAAAGAGACGTGATATAATTGTTATCAAAGTTTATTCTTATGAGAAAATCGTCCGATAATTGATATCAGTATGTTAATTAGTTAGTCGACGGATCATCCTCATTGAACATCGAACCCTTCAGCCCATAAGTGTTCGGATCCAATCTTCACTAAATCCCGCAGCGTAAGCGGCTAAAGACACCAATTCTGTGTTCGTGTATTAATCTTCTTTGGCTTCCTGCATAGTGTTCTTGTTTGACTATACATACGTCTTTTAACTTGACGTTCTCGCAGCCTGATCATGGCTGTAAATTCACAGTCATCACTAGGTTCTCGCAAGCGACTTTCTTCTCGTAGAGCATTTAGAATGTCAGCCTTGTCCATGTCTCGCCCGACCTACCTGTAAGCTTGTCAGCTTTCTCATTTCCTTGTACCCCGCATGCCCTGGCACGAAAATGAAACTAATCTTTGCCGTCCGAGATCGCCCCAGAGACAGCAATCACACCATTCGGACCCACCCCAACTCTATCATCCTGAGCATGCTCATTGAGTCGCTGAGGAAACATGCCCAAGTGAATGTCTGTGTCTCGAGCAATGCTAATGCTTTACCTACTGCCATGATTTCCATAGTCAGGCTGCTTTTGGTCAAAGCAAAAGCACCACAGAATCTTCCTACACAACTCTCCCTCCGGACTGAGCCGTAAAAGCCCATGAAATTCTGACTCGTCGAACGACCGACCAATCTGTGTAAACGACAGCATCACCCTCTAAACCAGTGTTTCCCAACCTTTTTTGTACCATGCCCCACTTAAGCCTTTCTAAAATTCATATTGCCCCCTTCCCCCGCCCCACGCCCCCCCCCCCCCTCAACATATACATTATTTTTAATATTCAAAAATTGAAATGTTCACTAAAGAAACTTGAATGAAAGGTTTTAGGAAGAAATCACTAGGTAATTATTGAGCAAACACAGTAAGTAAATGTTCAAAACATATAATGGAGAACTGAAATTCAAGTACAAAATAATTTTAATGAAAGATTTTTCTATATTATTTTAATTATTAGTAATTATTTATTATTTAAATTTAGTGAGATCCTTGCGCTTGATGCTTGCTGCAAAGAGATCTTATGTCAGGTTCCAATTTAGTTAACTTCAGTCTCAAGTCTCCCCGTTTTGTTATATTCAGCCGATTTCTTCCATTTTCGAATTGCCCCCCTTAACAGTCAAATTGCTCCCCTGTGGGGCGTGGGCCCCACGTTGGGAAACACTGCTCTAAACAATCCTCGAAGATCAAAGCCTGTACTTCCGCCTCGACAGCAGCCGGGTTTTGTTGTAGGCATTTTCTGTCTATTATGATGCAAAAGAAAAGGACGCGCAGATCTCTGTTGGCACTCGTACCCACTCCTCGCCAGGTTCTAAGTCCTCAAGTGAACACACTATTGACGAATGTCTTCGGCTTGACCCATCCACGACTTTCCTCTTTTTAACCTGCTACCCTTTACCTTCTTAATTTCACTATGCAGTGGATGTTATGTGTTTGCTTTGACTCTAAGTTAGGCACGCGCTCGGCAAATCTGTATTCTTTATAATTTTATAATTTTTTATAATTTTTATAATTTGTATTCTCTATAATTGAGCATAGCCTACGATGGGTAGCGTTGTGATGTTCTGTTGTGATAATTTGGTGTGTCCAGTGTGTGCCGCGTGGTTACACACCCGCTTCACACGCGTGATCCGGGACTGTTTCCGGATCCGGTCAGGGATATGCACTACTGACGAGCTCAAATGAGTGCGAAACTCGAGTATAGTGCTTCCATATTGACGTGGATAGGCCTTAGGTTCATATCAGAATGCGATCGGCGTTGCCAGTAGTGGGTTGTGCTCAATATTTAAATCTGTATTCTGTCTCCAGTGGTTGGAAAATCAAGATGGTGCATCGCCCTTCATGCCGTATCTCTTATACATCCATGAATAATACGCATAGTTTCGTTCTGTATCCTTTCCATACTTTGCATCTACTTATGGCTGAGTGTCAGGATCGCTTACTCCAAAACAGAAAGGATCAGACCCTCGTAAAGAAGACATAGATGGGGCTGCTCACAGTTTGCCGCTGCCATCACCCGCATTGCATACATACCACGCTTGGCCTTTGTTATCACCTAGTCAATGTTCTCAGCATAAGCAAGACTTCGATGAAATCGTATCCCCTTGTAATGCATTGCCTCTTTTGTTTCCAGTCTCTGAACACATATTTACAGTTGATGTTGGAGTGGGGACAATATAGTTATTGTTATCAAAATGTGATCCTGTGTGAGAGTCGTGCGATATTTGTTATCGAAGTTTGATCCTATTGAAGAGTAGTGCGCATACAGTTTATTTACACGATGAAGGTTATAATCTTATTACTGCATCGCGCAATTACATCCTGGTAATTCATAAATAAACATACATGTATTGTTTTGGCGCTCATAGAAGGAGAAGAAGGAAGTAGAGAATAGAGGAAGCACTAGACAACATACAAGTTGAAAGCTACAATTACTAACCGTGATTCGATCCTGTCGGTAACTATAGCTTTCAATTGTTATGTTGTCTAGTGCGGTCTCTTGTTTCTAGTGTTGTATTTCATGCGCGCCAAACAATACATGTATGTTTATTTATGAGCTGTCTTCGAGGCCTCAACGGGTTCCCCAATTGATAGTTCCGTGAAATGCCTGGGTAGTAAATCCCTCAGTCTGATGTTGACCACATCACTTCATTAATGTCACTTGATCTGTACACATATCCAGCACGTCTTGCGGCGTGTAACAAGGCCTTTTACACATATCCGATATGTCTTAATTCGTGTAACAGGGATCTTTACTTTTATTTACCATTAATCATGATTTCTACCAGTATTTCTTACAAAGAAACTGTAATCTCACCGTGTCCTTGATTGTGACAACTGTTGACTGATGTGTTGTGAAGTACAATGCATGGACAGTATTGGCCGTGTACAAGCTACAGTAAAGGGAAACTTTTCTCGCCCTGAGGTCTTTTGGGTATATGGTGTTAGACCCATACTGTTGACCAACCGACACGCGATGCCTAATGCGGTCAATACCACACCGACCGACTTTACTTCCCAGAACAGTCCTAGTACTAATGTTAGGTCGGGTCAACCTGGGAGCTTAGGTCAGTGAAAACAATTCCCGCCTCCAATGGGATTCGATCACATGATCATCTGGCTGACAGGCAATCATGCTTGCCACTGTACCAGAGCAGCTCCCTGTTTATCTACGAGTATATGACATGACACTGCCTGGTCTAAACAGCCTGGCCTAAACAGCCTGGCCTAAACAGCCTGGCGTAAACAACCTGGCTTAAACAGCCTGGCCTAAACATCCTGGCATAAACAGCCTGATCTAAACAGCCCGGCTCTACCCAAAGCTGAGTGTGTCTGTCTTCTAGTTCAACTGGCTGTCTGACTACGAGTAGATGACATGACTCTGTCTGGCTCAACCCAATGATGAGTGTGTCTTCGTTTTCTGCTGTCTGGCTCTGTCTGCCTGTCTGTGTGTCTGACCATGTGTATGTAGTCACATAATCATCATTGTGCCCGCTAAATATCATTTCTACTTACCTGACCTTATAACCGTCTAGACATGCCAGCGTGTTTCTCCCTGATTGTTTGCCTGTTTGTAAATAGACACACTTCAGTCATCATCTTTTATCTTCTACCTGCAGGAAACTGCCATGGACCTCATTAAACATCAGACAGAGTACAGCACAATGTACTCAATGATTATGGTAAGTATGTTACTATGTACTCAGGGATTATGGTTGGTAAAACACTTTTTACACTAGTAACTATAAGTAGCATAAACTCTGTCAATGATTATAGTAACCACAGAAAATGTTATCAGTGTTTATCGTATGTATGCTATAATTTACTCTCGGATTATAATTAGCAAGACACGTTTCACAATGTTGATTTTACGTACAATTGATTCTATCAATGATTATGGTAGCCAGAAAATACTTAACCAACGTTTACTGTAAATACAACAGACTATATCAATGATTATGTTAATTACGGAATACTTTATCAATGTTTGTGGTAATTAGCTGGCTAAACAGGCATGGAAAGTACCATATGGGCGCAAGCGTGCATGCAAGCACATGAAAAACTGACGTCCTTTTTGTCTTGATCTTTCATGTTGTATCCATTCTTGGGGTGTAGATTGGCTGGTGCTACAGGGCCGGGGTTTGTACCTCCATGCGTAACATCCGGAGAAGACACTAATATGTGAGACAACCTGGTATGGCACTAATCGGTGAGACATCCTTGGAAGACACTAGTCTGTGAGACATCCGCAGTTATTTACCTTTTTTTAACCAATCAACAAATTTTTAACTTGTTTACATTAAGTCAATAACATCATCACCAATCCACAGTTCTTCAAGTTGTTTACCTGACGTGAACTAACTCAACACCAAAACGCAATTCTTTATATAATTTACCATAATGATACTTCGATATTGCGAGCTCCTAATAATTTATGTAGCACAAGAATAAACATCTTGAAATGCATATTTCGACATCAATTTCAACGACACCTATCATTCGTCTTTCCATCCATGAATCCATGAATCCACCCATTCATCCATATATCCATCCATCCATAATAAATGTCTCTCTACATGCCATTGTTTGTTCTTCTCTGTTAATGAAACTAAATCCCTGCTTTTTCCTTGCTCTAAATGTTGAAGGCTGCAGGACTTTCTGAGCTGTTCTCTCGACCAAACACAACCGTACTCATCACCAACAATAAAGCTTGGGACTCCCCGAGTCTGCTAGAAAAGTACTACTTGAAGAACGAGACAGTAAGTATGTCAGCTGTCCTACGGCGAATTAGAATTACCAAACTCATCCCTGGATTCATGTAACTGGTTCATTTGTATATGAATAGCTTACTGTACAGGATGTTCTTGCTGTGATTATATGTACGAAAAAAATGTTCTAAACTACCTATCTTTGGGAACAGATGGGCTTAGAGGCGCAGCATCTATCTTTAACTCACAACCTGCTGGTTTTGAAGCCAGTTTTGGAATGTTTTTACAAAATAATGAACTATAAGAATGTATACTCCGCATGGGAACTGGATCACTGTTTTTGATAAGACAACAGAGATAGGTCGTCCAGCATGGAGCGGTTAGACACAGTCACCTGTACTGATTGGTTAAGCAAAGACAGGTGTACTGATTGGTTAGACACAACCACATGTTCTGATTGGTTAGACAGTGACGGCTGTACATATTGGTTAGAGAAAGTCAGGTGTAACGATTGGTTAGACAAAGACAGCTGTAAATATTGGTTAGACAAAGACAGTTGTAAAGATTGGTTGGACACAGACAGTTGTGCTGATTGGTTAGACAAAGACGGGTGTAAAGATTAATTAGACACGGACAGTTGTACAGATTGGTTAGACAACTGTATGTCTGTGTTCATAGCCAAAGATAATGGTCGATGTTTGGGGCAGGAGAGCCTGGCATGTGATACCACAACATCCAGCTTAAGAATGGAAGTGGAGGCAGTCACTGCGGCTCTCCGCTGGATGGAGAATACGACACACACACACACATCGTAATTGTAACTGACTCAGAAAGCATGCTGACGAGGGTGAGGACGGGCAGACTTCGTGCGGAGTGGCTTGCTTCGCTTCGGAGGTCACGGGTGACAAGCATCTCCTGGATCTTTTCTCCGGGCATGCCGGTGTGTTGGGAAATGAACAGGCGGACAGATTGGCTGGCTCTGCAGAACTTGGTGCAATATTGATACATGACAAGGCAGACGTGGTTGCGGCCTTGTGGGAGCACGTGCACACCTCGGAGGAGTAAATGGATTACCATGGTCTGGCAAGAATGAGACGAGGAGTGACGAAGGGATCTGGCCGACGCTCAACGCTCAGAGGAAAGGCGAGACGGACTTATAATCAGATTGCTACTGGTACTATTAGTGTTGGAACTCTTCGCTGGCTGCTGAGGATGGGGACGGAGCACTTATGGGAATGCCCCGAATGCTGTGATGTCGATTCCTAAATCAATCAATCAATCAATCAATCAATCAATCATGTCTGTGTATGTAAATTGTAGTGATTGGTCGAACAAATACAATTGTTGTGACTGGTTGGAGAGAAAAAAAAAACTGAAATAACTTGTTAGACAAAGACAACTGTACTGTTCAGTTAGGCAAAGAAAATTGTAATAATCATTTAGACAATATTGCAATGATTAGTTCATGCCTCGACTTCTGACATAACCTAGAAGGTTATTGGAGCACCCATGATGCACTCTGTATGACCTGTTTCACTGTGTACCCGTCTCTTGTCAGTGCCAAGAGCCGGACTCACTCACTCAATGTCCGACATCTTGGTTTCTCGTCTTGGGTTTATAAGATTTAGCAGAAATATATCTGTAGGCTCGTATAAATACTTTACAAGTCTTTCGTGCACACAACAAAAGTTCAAAGCGTCCTTAGAGTACAAAATCACTTTATTACAGCACAGTCCTCACCGTGGTTGCCATCGTACACCGCCAGCTATTGCCTTTCAGCGTTCTGTCCATAAAGAATAACTGGCACAACTAATCGTCATTTGTTCATGCTGTTGCTGCACACTATAGACTCTATACTTAGCTGCTAAACGATCATACTAGTTTTAACTACTTACGCACATCACACTGGTGGACAACGTGTCACGGCGTGTCTCTCGCTCCGCCATTCTTATCAGAAAACTGGATCAGCTCTCTCACCACAACTGGTCGATATTTACTGGCCCATCGTCGGTCGTTAACTTCGGGATACTGCTTCTTCACTCCAGCTTTCGTAAACAAGAACACTCTTTCACTGTTGACTGCATCTTGAAGAACTGTAACCATCGCAAAACGCTTTCATACTCAGAACTTTCTCCAAATCAACCTTCTTGTCTCACGTCCCAGCTCGCACTGTCCGAGCGCACGTTTTCCGGCTTCTGACCTGGGCACGTCATGTGACCACAATAGCTCCGCCCACTAGAGCTACCGGTGTTCGCTTGAATTTTTGAACTGTGTGTCAATGTCATCTCTCTAGTTTCTACGATTGACACACTTGCTGTGTTTTCTCTTATCCATCTCATGGCAGTCAGAATGTCAGCGTCTACAAGAGTCTTCCGTGTCCATTTCTGAATATGATCTTTCCAGCACAATTTACCTCATACTGGCTTTCTTCTGGTAAGTGTTGTTAATTTCTGAAGTTCCATTGAAGCCAATGAAATAAGATGAGGAAGAAGGCTTAGTGGTCGAATATCACAGAGCTGAATAGAAGACATTGCAGACACCTTTGGCATAAGTGTGCACGAGGCGGAGGGGATGACAAGAGATCGAGAAGATGTTCCACACGCCGCGGTGAGAGAGTCATGATGAAAGCATCTTTCTACAAATAACTTGTAACATGATTATGATGGTGACATTATACATAATCTACATATCTGATTGTGTATTGGTGTAACAATCTATACAGGCGCCCCACTTTTCTACAATACATAATCTACTTATCTGATTCTGAATTGGTGTAATAATCTATACAGTTTCTCCACTTATCTATTTGTGACATGTTAGATTGATGACAGAGGACCTAGTTAGTAGTGTTCTCTGGAAATATATCTTGAATAATAAATAGACAAGATAAAGGATATGATTTTGCACGTTTTTGTCTAGTGGTCTCTCAAATCAGAAAGATAATCATTCCCGCCTAGCCCTTTTGGAGAACCATTTTTCTTTTGGCTCTGAACCCCCACTGTGAGACTACCAAGTATCTACACAGAAATTTATAAAAGAAGAAAAAGGTTCCCTCAAGGCCAAAAGGAGATCTGAACTATTCGCCCCTGTACAACTGAGTATCTACTTCACTCATCATAGTGTTGTCAGTGTACTATTCGTCCGTCACATTAGATCTTCCCTTATTTATTTTGTGTCAAAAGTGACCTATATCAGTTGTCCAATTATATCTTAGGACTTTAGGTTTCAATATTAGCAAACAAACTCAACAATAACTGTACATAACAACTGTTGAACAAGACATCTACATGATAGGTTCTTGACAAGAATGGGACATACATTTACATAGAATTGTTTACACCACAATTGTACACGACATACATCATGAGAGATATTTGACAACATCTATACAGGACTTTTCACAATCTCTGTAACCACCCACAGTAACTTAAGACAGTCACCAGAGACAATACTTGACAGCAACTGTACAAGACATTCACTGGAGACATATACTTAAAACACTGGTTCATTAATACATTTTATTGAGCTGCCGGTGGGTCGAGTGAAGACCAATGAGACATCCGTTTGCCATGTCAACACTTCAAAAGGTACATGCATAATGTACAAATATGCTGAACATGCATGCAGATAAACAAGATACAACAACTCCTAATTACTCCACCAAGTAATCAATAAACTCTCCTCCTCCTCTCCAATCTCTAACTACACCACTCATTTACTGTATCTATCCTTAATTCCTGTCTCTTGGGAATTTGATAAAATCCTATTTATGGGGAAACTCAAGGAAGGAACTACTGTTCTGGATCAGTTTGCATCCTGTTATCATCAGCAATTGATGTTGGAAAAGCTCCAGGTAGCAGACTTCCTATAATAAGTTCCATAGCAGATTCATTCCTCTTGAGAACATAATTTGGGATGATGAGACGGTACTGTCTCTCACTGTTGACCAGACTGCTGGTGAAAACTGACACTGGAGAACTTCAGGTGGTTGAGGATAGCACTCTCCTGACATTGGGAGATGTATACTCGGTACATGTAGAACATGAATTGTCGAAGAGACCCAGAGATATGAACCAAGTCCAATATATTGCAGCACTTCACGTGGCCAGTCTAACCCCACCTACTGTTCAAGTCTTCATTCAACTGTCACTGTGTGAGCACCAGGCTGGTTATTCTCTAAGTTAAGTCTCAGATGAACAATCATTGCAAGTTACTTCACCAGGTCCATATGAATGTAGTTAATACCAACAGACTTGAGTTTAATTTCTCAGATAACACAATTCAGGATCACTGTATTGATTCCTATATTAATCCTTAAATCACATTAATGGATTCATCAGAACTGTTTGTCTCCCATTGACATTCAGCTGTTAGAGAGCTGAAATAAAAGCCTCCAAGGAATTCCTACATTTTGGATTCTAGGAAAATAAGTGTTCCATTGGGGCACAGGTTTACTTTCTATGAAGATAAAGGCTGGCAACTCAGCCTGTGTTCTCCTGTGATTATCCCTTGGTTTTAACTTATAGGGAGTTGGTTCTGGATTCTGGGACTTCTGGTTAGTTGTCCCAGATGATATGAAGGCCTCTCCACCATCCTCTGTTCTCTGTCGATATACAAAATAGCACAACATCTCTTTACATTTGTTAAAAGATAATGTTATCATACATCAACATACACAGATGGAAATGGGGAGGTTCAGGTAGGGGGTTGTCCAAGCACATCTCTCCTGATTGATAATGAAGTGTATTTCACTGATGTACTGTGGGTGATATGTTTTATTATTCACCTCTATCTGTGGTAATCACAAGCCTATATGCTGAGACAGGGGTAGCCTACACAATTACAAGCATTTTAAGGCAAGCAGCATGAGCAAGCATTGTGACATAGCAACATGAGACAGGCATTGTGAATCAGACTTGGCTCACAAGTACATCATACTATCACCATCATCATGTGTTCTACCCCCACTGAGTAATGTCCATATCTACTACAGTAGGTAAAGCAGCCAAATTGCATAAGCAATTGTTCACATATGCACCAAAGCACATATGGGGAAACACATGTTTAGTCCTTGTAAATTTGCCTGAGCCATACATTATATTCAGCCGACTAAGACACAGGTTCACACACATATTGTCCTTTTATGAACTAGTTTATATGAACCAACCAACAGTAGAGGTACCAGTGTAATACTTCAGAGAGAAATTATATTAATTCTCTTGAGCGTAATCTAGCCACCAGGCATCACAGGAACTTTGCAATTCTGGCGTGCCATACACATCCTGCTTACATATGGATATTGAAGCATCTGTCTTTCTACTAGATGTGAGAGGCTATTTATCAAATCACTAGCTCACTCACTCCAACATTCTCAGCATTTACAAAGGAACTTGTACATGTTTACATCACACATTCCAATCCAGACTGCCAAATGTTAACTTGCAAGAGCAGTGTACAGTTGGGTTACAAATGAGTCATGCTAGGCATTAAGAATGCACAAATGGTTTGCGAATTTGCAGTGAGTGTCATTTACAATCATCAAGCATACGCAACCAGTCACAACAGAGGAATGATATGCACTTGGAGTATTACAGCGTGAAAGACCTGACAGGTTGAAGATGCAGTGTTCAGAATACTGGCACACAGAAGTTCTGTTTTCACTTTCACATTTTCTTCATAAAATACTCTTATATTCTTCTCTTTCGTTCACTAGGCATAACCACAACAGTTAAGTATGTTTTAATGTGGTACCTGTTATCCAGAGAACAATATTTTACGGAATCTTTTGGGCATTTTTGCGTCCCCACATCACAAATAGCTACTGCTACTGGTGGAATCCCGCCTCAAACTAATAGAGTTTCAAATTTGGCCCAGTGAATAGCGTGGGCTGTCACAATTAGCCAATGTAAAGGCGAGCGCATACCGGTGCCCTACCCCACCGCGTTCTGGAACCTACGATTCTAAGAATAACTCCGCTATCTGGATGGTCTCCGTTCAAAACTAAAAGTATTATTATAGAAGTGGGGGACTGGGAATGTGGACATCTGATCCATTATGCCACACTATTATACATAATCTACATATCTGATTGTGTATTGGTGAAATAATCTATACAGTCTCCCCATGTCTCTATTGTACATTTACCAGGAAGGACGTAGAAAACTGGAGGTGATTTTGAAAAACCACGTGTTCCCTGGAGTCATTGACGTCACTGACCTGATTACTAAACGCAATAGGAAATCATATGCAAATATTGATGTGAAGGTCCAACTATCAAATCAGGTGATTATATTTGAGCAATTTGTTGTCGTTGTTGTTGCTTGTGTGTACACCTCGTGTCATACGACAGAAGAATTTGGTCATACGCACATTTACATCATGACCCAGCCATCGGGTCCAATAAGTATACGTATGTAATTGTTATTGTGGTTGTTGTTGTCGTTGTTGTTATTATGGTTGTTGTTATGGTTGTTGTGGTTATTGTTGCTGGTTTGGTTGTTGTTATTTGCGCCACGTCATTTGGGTGACTCACTATTATAGGACAAGAAGAATATGGACATTGGCTTGGGTGATGAATATCTACCATCATAGTGGCTATTTGCTGTGATGTTCTTTTTATCTTAAAGCGTATAATCTGTGTGGTCCTTGACAGTTTTCATCACAGCGATCTGGTCGATCTTAGTTAGTAAGTTGCAGTTCCAACTCCACAGCAACGGGTCGTTCCCATTATGCTCCGTTCCTGTGCCAGTGAATATCACACAAAATGCTCCCCACTGCCCAATGTGAAAAGTGGGAAGAACAGGAGTCTCGACAAACAACAGCCCGCACAGATACACTGTGCATAATGCCGCCACCAGAATGTCAACACGCCAGTCCCCCACGAAACACCCAATTCATCTCTGATGGAATCGGCAGTCATTTTCCCATCTGGATGTTTCTTAGATGTTCACCCACACAGTCCATGAAATACAGTTCATCGTCGATGGCAGTGGCAGTCAACCAGAAGCCTAGCAGCCACGCATTTCTGCATTAGGCAAAAACCGGTCAACTCTGGGACATAGACATTTGTCATCGTTCCAAACATGCAGTCACGTTCCAAAAACCCTCGGGCAGATTCACAAGCATTTCAAACGAAACTCACAGCTCACAGTGTCGCGCCACGCACTCACTCAGTAGCAGGGCGACGGAACCATTAAGCCTCCTTAGCCGCCTCTTACGACATGCGTGGTAGGCTACAGTGTTGCTATTCTTTGCTTCCCTTATGGGTCCCGGCAACACACGGGAGGATCTGTTAGATCTTCTATCCATGAAATTCTGGCGGACAAATTGTCTGGATCTGCACATATGTGTGGGGTTCTGGTGTATATTAAGGTATACGTGATCGGGGTCCCGTGGGGTCACGTGTTCTGTGATGTCAGTTCTTGTCTCAAAACAACTCAGTAAAGCATGGATGGAATCTTTGTTAGTTTCATTCATTCTTTACATTCATATTCTCATGGTTCATATAGTATTGTCTGTGTTTGTAAAGTAGAGGACTCGTCTCCAACAGTGGACCAATCAGCACTCGACGAGTCACATGGTTAATATCACACCGGCCGCCTTGACTTCCCAGACCATTTCCTGGTTCCCATTTTAGGTCGGGTCAACCTGGGTGCCGGGATCTATTACAACAATAAATATTCCATTTTAGGCCGGGTCAACCTGGGAGCTGGGATCTATTACACCAATAAATATTCCATTTTAGGCCCGGTCAACCTGAGAGCCGGGATCTATTACACCAATAAATATTCCATTTTAGGCCGGGTCAACCTGGGAGCTGGGATCTATTACACCAATAAATACTCCATTTTAGGCCCGGTCAACCTGAGAGCCGGGATCTATTACACCAATAAATATTCCATTTTAGGCCCGGTCAACCTGGGAGCCGGGATCTATTACACCAATAAATATTCCATTGTAGGCCGGGTCAACCTGGGAGCCGGGATCTATTACACCAATAAATATTCCATTTTAGGCCGGGTCAACCTGGGAGCTGGGATCTATTACAACAATAAATATTCCATTTTAGGCCGGGTCAACCTGGGAGCTGGGATCTATTACACCAATAAATATTCCATTTTAGGCCCGGTCAACCTGAGAGCCGGGATCTATTACACCAATAAATATTCCATTGTAGGCCGGGTCAACCTGGGAGCTGGGATCTATTACAACAATAAATATTCCATTTTAGGCCGGGTCAACCTGGGAGCTGGGATCTATTACACCAATAAATATTCCATTTTATGCCCGGTCAACCTGAGAGCCGGGATCTATTACACCAATAAATATTCCATTGTAGGCCGGGTCAACCTGGGAGTTGGGATCTATTACAACAATAAATATTATATCTTAGGCCGGGTCAACCTGGGAGCTGGGATCTATTACACCAATAAATATTCCATTTTAGGCCGGGTCAACCTGGGAGCCAGGATCTATTACACCAATAAATATTCAATTTTAGGCCGGGTCAACCTGGGAGCCGGGATCTATTACACCAATAAATATTCCATTTTAGGCCGGGTCAACCTGGGAGCTGGGATCTATTACAACAATAAATATTGCATTTTAGGCCGGGTCAACCTGGGAGCCGGGATCTATTACAACAATAAATATTCCATTTTAGATCGGGTCAACCTGGGAGCCGGGATCTATTACAACAATAAATATTCCATTTTAGGCCGGGTCAACCTGGGAGCTGGGATCTATTACAACAATAAATATTCCATTTTAGGTCGGGTCAACCTGGGAGCCGGGATCTACTACAACAATAAATATTCCATTTTAGGCCGGGTCAACATGGGAGCCGGGATCAATTACAACAATAAATATTATATCTTAGGTCGGGTCAACCTGGGAGCTTGGATCTATTACACCAATAAATATTCCATTTTAGGTCGGGTCAATCTGGGAGCCGGGATCTACTACAACAATAAATATTCCATTTTAGATCGGGTCAACCTGGGAGCTGGGATCTATTACACCAATAAATATTCCATTTTAAGTCGGGTCAACCTGGGAGCTGGGATCTATTACAACAATAAATATTCCATTTTAGGCCGGGTCAACCTGGGAGCCGGGATCTATTACAACAATAAATATTCCATTTTAGATCGGGTCAACCTGGGAGCCGGGATCTATTACAACAATAAATATTCCATTTTAGGCCGGGTCAACCTGGGAGCTGGGATCTATTACAACAATAAATATTCCATTTTAGGTCGGGTCAACCTGGGAGCCGGGATCTACTACAACAATAAATATTCCATTTTAGGCCGGGTCAACCTGGGAGCCGGGATCAATTACAACAATAAATATTATATCTTAGGTCGGGTCAACCTGGGAGCTTGGATCTATTACACCAATAAATATTCCATTTTAGGTCGGGTCAATCTGGGAGCCGGGATCTACTACAACAATAAATATTCCATTTTAGATCGGGTCAACCTGGGAGCTGGGATCTATTACACCAATAAATATTCCATTTTAAGTCGGGTCAACCTGGGAGCTGGGATCTATTACAACAATAAATATTCCATTTTAGGCCGGGTCAACCTGAGAACCGGGATCTATAACAACAATAAATATACCATTTTAGGCCGGTTAAACCTGGGAGCCGGGATCTATTACAACAATAAATATTCCATTTTAGGCCGGGTCAACCTGGGAGCCGGGATCAATTACAACAATAAATATTATATCTTAGGCCGGGTCAACCTGGGAGCTGGGATCTATTACATTCCATTGGCACCTGTACGTCTTGACAGACGATAGTTTGGTATATTGTGCTTCAAAAAGGCTTAATAACTACGATCCATGGCGGTGGCGAGTGTGGCTGGTAAGGCCAATTCTTGCTGCAAATGTTTGCCCACAGTAGGTGCATGTGAAATCATGGTAACTTCCACTATTTTGCACCATCTTACGTCTCTCACGCTCTGTGTGTGCTTTTTCTGCAATCATTTTCTCCTTTGTCTTTATTCCATTTCTGATAGTTGCCCTCCATGCAACACGTTCAGCGGCGACGTGCTCCCAATGTGCATTATCAATGCCTGTATCAATCATGTCCCGCTTACACACATCTTTGTATCGTAGTAGAGGCCGACCCTGAGATCTCCTACCCGTCTGTAATTCACCAAAAAAGATGTCCTTTGGTATTCTACCATCATCCATCCTCCTAACGTGTCCTATCCATCTAAGTCTACGAAGACTGAGCATGGAATACACCGTCACACAACCTGATCTTTCCAATACTTCAGTATTTGTGATTTTGTCTTGCCACTTAATACCAAGTATTCTTCTCAGACACCGCATATGAAAGCTGTTTAAACGTTTCTCTTGGCGTGAGTAAGTTGTCCAGGTTTCACTGCCATAAAGAAGAGTACTAAGGATACAGGCTTGGTAGACGAGGACTTTTGTTTTGGCAGTAAGCTTCCTGTTCTCCCAGACTCTTTTTGCTAACATGTTCATTGTTGTTGCTGCCTTGCCAATCCTGATGTTGATTTCCTGATCGAGGGATAATTTGCTATTTACCTCTGATCCCAGATATGTAAAATGGTCTACTATCTCCAGTTCGGCGTCGTCAATAAAGATTGATGGTACACCATGTGCACCTTGTGACATAATCTGTGTCTTCTTTTTGTTAATTGTTAAACCAAATTCAGAACAAGCATTGGAGAATGCAGATAGTAGATGTTGTAATTCTTCCTCAGAGTGGGTCGTAATCGCAGCATCATCCGCAAAAAGCAACTCTCTGATTAGTACCCTGCTAATTTTGGTCTTGGCCTTCAATCTCTGAGCATTATAGAGGCCACCATCTGAGCGTGAGTGAATGCATATACCGTCATCCTGATCACGAAAGGCATATTTCAGTAGAAGTGAAAAGTATATCCCAAAGAGGGTGGGGGATAATACACAACCTTGCTTAACTCCACTTTTGATTTCAAACTCTTCTGAAGTTGAGCCATCAAACTTGATTATACCCTTCATGCCTGTGTGGAACGATTCCACAATGGACAAAAGAGTTGGTGGGCAGCCAATCTTCTTTAGTGCTTTGAACAGACCCTCACGACTGACCAAATCGAATGCCTTTGTGAGGTCAATGAAGGCAATAAACAGTGGCTGATTTTGTTCCCGGCATGTTTCTTGCATCTGTCGCAATGAGAATATCATATCAATGGTAGACCGGTTCTGACGGAAGCCGCACTGTGATTCGGGGTAGACTTGATCTCCCAGGACTTGAAGTCTGTGCAGGACAATTCTGGCAAATACTTTCCCAACAATACACAGAAGTGAGATACCTCTATAGTTGTTACAGTCGCTCCGATCTCCCTTGTTCTTGTACAGAGTTATGATGTTTGAATCTTTGAAATCCTGTGGGGCTTGTCCTTCTCGCCAGCATAGCTCTATTAGCTGGTGGATCTGTAGAGCGAGTGTGTCTTGCCCACTCCTGATTACCTCTATTGGAATCCCATCCTTACCTGGAGCCTTGCCAGATGCAAGCTCATTTATAGCACACGTAACTTCTGTTATAGTGGGAAGTGTGTCCAGGTGGTCAAGAGTTGGCAGGGCCTTTATGGCGTTGAGGGCATCATCCGCTAGCTTGGTCTCACTTGAGTAAAGCTCTAAATAGTGCTCGACCCATCTATCCATCTGCTGTTTCTTATCAGTGATGATTTCTCCAGTCAAGGTTTTCAGCGGTGCACTTCTTTTGATCATTGGACCACAGGCTTTCTTTATCCCTTCATACATGCTTCTGATGTTTCCCTTATCACTTGCGATTTGAATGAACTCACATAACTTGATCCAATAGTCATTCGCACACTGCTTGGCAGCCTTTTGTACATCCTTTCTCGCTTGCTTCAGCTCACTCAGAGTGTTACGCGTTGGTCTTTCCATGTTTCTTAAGAGAGCTATCTTCTTTTTATCAATCAAGGGCTGCAGTATCTGGCTGTTTGCCGCAAACCAGTCCTGCCTCTTATGATCCACAGTGCCGTAAACCCCTACCGCTGTTTTATAAATAGTTTCCTTAAGTTTACTCCATTTATCATTTACTATACAATTTTCTGATGTATCATTGAAAGCGTCTTCAAGTTGCTGTTGAAATTCAAAGCACTTTCCAGGATCGTGAGTGTTAGTAATATTAATCCTGGGGCTAGACTTGTGTTTAGCTGTGTAGATTCTCTTTGGTCTCAGTCTAACCCTTGCAACAACCAAAGAATGATCTGTATCACAGTCAGCACTGTGGTAACTTCGAGTTAATGATGTATGGTTCAGATGTTGTCTCCGTGTGATAATGAAGTCCAGCTGATGCCAATGGCCGGATCTTGGATGTTTCCATGTGACCTTATGCATCTCTTTTGTTTTAAAAAAGGAGTTTGTAATACATAGGTCATTTCTAGTGCAATGCTCCAGCAGCCTTTGCCCATTATCATTCATGCGACCGATGTTGTATTTTCCAAGGCACACTGGCCATGAACTCGAGTCCTTGCCCACACGAGCATTGAAATCACCGAGCATATAAATGTAGTCGGATTTTGGAACTGCCTTGATCGCAGAGTCTAGCTGCTCATAGAACGTATACTTCACATCATCAGAGGAAGCGAGTGTCGGTGCATATGCAGTGAGAATGGTGGCAAATCCACAAGAGGTTGCCAAGCGCAGTGATAATAATCTTTCATTACCTCCAGCTGGGATATCAATCATTCCCAGTAGCGAATTCTTCACTGCAAAGCCCACACCATGTTGCCTTTTTTCTGCCTGCCCTCTTCCCTTCCAAAAAAAGGTGTAATTGTTTTCCCTGAGTGACCCTTCCTCAGCGAGGCGAGTCTCCTGCAGGCCAGCAATATCAATGTTAAGACGATTGAGTTCAGCATCAATCACAGCCGTTTTTCTCCCATCGTCAATATTTGTCAAGTCAGTGGAAAATCCTGGACACATGGTTCTCACGTTCCAGGTTGCAAGCCGTAGCTTGAGGTTTCTATTCTTTTTATTAGTACCTGGTGCATTGGTTTTACAGCCTGCGAATCAGATTTTGTCCTAGCCCCAAGCACCCATTGAAGCAGGCAGGCTGTGGCGGATCAGCACCCAATTGGCTGGGGGCTGCCCAGCTTGAGGCGGGCGGTAGCTGATCAGTGACACCTGTAGGTGTCTCCCACCGTCAGAGGCAACGCGTGGCGCCCCATGTCTACGCCAACTGACAAGGACTTATAACCCGTAACAGTTGCCTCTCGCTTTGATTCCGAGACCGGTTAAGACCAGGGATGGAGTTATTGCCTCTCCATAGCCCAAAGCCTGGGCTAAAATAAAGAAACCATGTGTTGCCCATGCAGCATGATCCCTCTCTCGGCCTGCCTAGTTCACTCCAGAGGAAAGTTGACACCTATAAAGCTGGAACAAGACAAGCTGCAGAAGCTGCCGGATCAGCAAAGCAATGCTCTAACTGTCCGCCTGTCGGAGCTTCGATCCTAGACCAGCTGCCAACCAAGGTTTAGGGCCTGGTCTGCCCTGCCATGACTTATGTTGTCTTTGGGTTGCATTTCCTCGCACCAGGATAAGGCTAGTACCCTCCCAATTGCGCTCTTCCGCCCGAAGCCGTTGGCACAATGTGGGGTGTCGGGTTTGGTAAGCGCAGCCCAACATTCGGCGCTGACAGAAAGCAGGTAGTACCGTCTACTGTCATACGGTAGCTCAGTCATATCTGACTAAGACCTGACTCTCGATCTCGATCTATTACAACAATAAATATTATATCTTAGGTCGGGTCAACCTGGGAGCCGGGATCTATTACAACAATAAATATTATATCTTAGGCCGGGTCAACCTGGGAGCTGGGATCTATTACAAAAATAAATATTATATCTTAGGCCGGGTCAACCTGGGAGCTGGGATCTATTACATCAATAAATATTCAATTTTAGGCCGGGTCAACCTGGGAGCTGGGATCTATTACAACAATAAATATATCTTAGGCCGGGTCAACCTGGGAGCCGGGATCTATTACAACAATAAATATTCCATTGTAGGCAGGGTCAACCTGGAAACTGCGATCTATTAGAACAATAAATATTCCATTGTAGGCAGGGTCAACCTGGGAGCTGCGATCTATTACAACAATAAATATTCAATTTCAGGCCGGGTCAACCTGGGAGCTGGGATCTATTACAACAATAAATATTCCATTTTAGGTCGGGTCAACCTGGGAGCCGGGATCTACTACAACAATAAATATTCCATTTTAGGCCGGGTCAACCTGGGAGCCGGAATCAATAAAAACAATAAATATTCTCACCTGGAGGTGGATTCAAACACGAGACCACGGGACAAACAGGTTCCCTGTTTGTGATTTAACTTATACACATAAACTGCTGATTCCTATTTCCTGCTTGTAGTTCCCTTCTTATTATTCTCATAGATTATACTAAGGCATCTGATAAAGTAAAACATGATGACATGATTAAAGTGTTGGAAGATATTAACATTGATGGGAAAGATCTCAGAATAATAAAGATTTTTTTTTTCATATCCCTTACAGGGATATGAACTCGCTTACACTCAGTAAATAAATGACCGTAGATACCGAGGTAGACCAAGAAGACGGTGTATAGATAATATATATACAGACTTACAAGCACTTGGAATCAACGACTGGCAAGAGAAGGTCAACCAGAGAGACGAATGGAGACGGATTGTATCTGCAACAAAGAACCTCAATGGCTCGGAACGCTAAATAAGAAGAAGAAGAAGAAGAAGAAGAAGAAGAAGAAGAAGAAGAAGAAGAAGAAGAAGAAGAAGAAGAAGAAGAAGAAGAAGAAGAAGAAGAAGAAGAAGAAGAAGAAGAAGATCCCTTACAGGACATTGCAGTCAACACCACCTTTTTTCCAGCTGCTGTTGATGTACTAGGCAAGTTTTACGTTCAGTAGTTTGCCATTGCTTTCTGAACGACCGGCTCACATATCCCGTAAGTTACTACCGCGGCGCGAACCGCTGCCGATTCTCTCAGCTGCTATTTTAGCCACGTGGATATACGGGATTACAAACAATGTCGTTAACTCCTTGGCCAGGGAGCGGGGCAGAATGTTTATTGGAACCAAATAGCAGCAATCAAAATGGGAAATAAAGAAGGAAATTATGAACACATAAAGTTGGGAGTAAGACAGGGATACGTTTTGTCACCAGATCTCTTCTCTCTCTTTAGCGAAGTAATAATGAGAGAGATCAAAGAAAAGCCAGGAATAATATTCAGAGGCTATAATATAAATATTATACGCTATGCAGATGACACAGTATTTATGGCGGATAACGCAAAAGATCTCCAACAATTGTTGGACATTGTAGTAACAGATAGTGCAAAGAAAGGACTCTCCTGGAATATCAAGAAAACAGTAACAATGGTGGTATCAAAGAAACCGGTAACACCCCAATATGAAATAGAGATAGAAGGGAAAATTCTTCACCAAGTGGATAGTTTTAAATATCAAGAGACATTTATAACATCAGATGGAAGATGCACAACAGAGATGAAGAGCACAATAGGGCAAGCAAAGGCTGCATTTCAGGAAATGAAGAATATCTTATGGAATAAGTCGCTATCAATGAAAGAGAGTGCTAAGATGCTATATAGAACTATTTTGCTGTATGGCTGTGAATCTTGGAGTGCAAATGAACAAATTAGGAATAGATTGGAAGCAACAGAGATGTGGTTCCTGAAACGAATGTTGAGAATTCCTTGGGCTGCCAAAGTAACTAACAACGAAGGCCTGAACGAGGCTAATGAAACTAGAACATTATATACAACAATAAGAAAGAGACAAACACCTTTCTTTGGTCATGTGATGAGAAGAGAGGCATTGGAGAACATCGTGACAACTGGGAAGATCGAGAGGAAGAGAGGCAGAGGCAGACCAAGAGTATGGATGGATTGCGACGGTGGCATGGGGGAATATCAATGGTAGAGTTGATCCAGAAAACCAAAGACCGAGATCTGTGAGGATTCATGAATACCAACACCAGCCGGCATGGCACTTGATGATGATGATTATTATTATTCTCATTATATTTCTCATCAATATTTTAGTAACATGAGTCATTAATCTAATAGCGCAATGTTCTCCGCATTCTATAGCACCAGATTTCATTTTGTTGAGCTAAGAGAATACTTTTTGAGATAATATTTGGTGTTAGCAATATAAATTTCGATTAAGTGTCTTGAGTTTACAAAAGCCTATACACAAAATAGCATATAGCGTATGTTGCGATATCGGAGAGAAAAAGTAATCACAGAATGTATATTTGTAGAATCAGTGTTAATTTTCTCTGAGCATACACACTGTGTAACAAATTTTGCATAGCTTCACTAGGATTTTCAGAGCCAAATAGTTCAGTAGTCCACTGGTGTTTTCTTGACATCTACCAGCAGTTGCATACTGGAGGTGCTGGTTTTGATAATGGTATTATATTGGTATCAGGAAAGCACTACTATACTCATACGTTCGTATTGAGTGACTCAATATACTAAAGAAGATTCAGTCTGGATGCTATTGTGGAGAGTCCATTACTAGGCTAATCAGACATCTTAAATGCTGTTAAATATCTGTTGATTTTGTTGACAAGTTAAATATCTTGGTGTAACTATTGATTTTTTTTACATGTGTGTGTGTGTGTGTGTGCGTGCGAGCGTGCGCGCGTGCGCGCGAGGGTGCGTGCGTGCGTGCGCGAGCGAGGGGGGTTGCCCTAAAGTTTCTATTCCACTTTATTTCTCTGGGCAAGGACAATGACCTGGTTGGGTGGCTTCCATTTTGTTAAAATGGGCTTAAAGTCTAGTGTGTTTAAGTGGTATTGCTGCTCTGTGTCCAGTGTTAGTCTGGGATCATTACCTTGGCATGACTGTGAACAGCAAAGACACGACCACTGATACCAGTACCTCTCTACCATGCAAATGCCCCGTGTGTTAACACATATCATTTACTAAAACAAACTTTGATAGATTGTGTGTGTGTCTCCTAGGGTCAAATACGACTAGATGATGATGTCAGCATAACCAAGGCCAACATTCCAGTCAAGACTGGCCTTTGCCATCGTGTGGATAAAGTCCTGGTGCCTTCTTACTTACTCCCCCTTGTCAATAATGTCTGTAGCGTGGAGGAATCTGAGCTAGTACCGGTAGGAATGCTTAATGAACAACATAAATGTGGACAGGAATATAATATTGTTATGTATTGATAATATAAAGCATGGAGGGTGTATGTTGTTACAGACAGCTCGAAATGGAAATAATTTGAGAACAGCGTTTTAGTGCTATGTTCCACAAGGAAATAATTTGACAGCAGCGGTCGAAGTGCTATGTTCCACTAGGGAATAATTTGAGAGCAGCGGTCGAAGTGCTATGTTCCACTAGGGAATAATTTGAGAGCAGCTGTCATAATGCTGTATCCCACAAGGAATTTAAATATATGCCGTCTGACTGATGATTGTATCCTCAGCTTTAAATTTCATGCTGGCATTGAAAGAATCACGCCAGCCGCCTTTACTTCCTTGTGCCCAATTTATTCTAGGTTGTCATGGAAGACCTGGTCAGTGAACAACATCCTCGCCTCGATGGGGATTCGAACACTTGACCGCCGGGCTGTCAGGCGTGTAGCGTGTAGCTCATACATTCTCGGTCCTGTGTCTTCATGGTGCATTCATACAGTCCTCTTCCAGTCCATCGCATGAGTATCCAACACCACAGGTCAGCTGTCTTCACGGCTTTTTCATACAAACCTCTGTCTCCACGGTGCTTTCATACAGATCTCTTTCTGTACGGCGCTTTTGTACATACCTATGTCTTAACGGCGCATTCATTCAGACCTATGTCTTCACGGCGCATTCATACATACCTATGTCTTCACGGCGCATGCATACAGACCTATGTTTTCACGGCGCTCTCATACAGACCTATGTCTTCATGGCGCATTCATACAGACCTATGTCTTCACGGTGCTCTCATACAGACCTATGTCTTCACGGCGCTCTCATACAGAACACTTCGAGTCAATGTCTTGATTTTGTACACCAACATTAACAGGATATTTATCTGGGACTGTTTCCCTTCAGAACAATGTTAATAAGGAACTGGGTATCTTTATGTTGTCTTTAATTGTCTGACCTTGATTTCATTCAGTAATATGTTCTTCTTTACAGTGTTTGCAACACTTCTTTGTTTGTCTTTGATCATATACATCAGACAGACAACCAACAACAATTCACCTAAACGAACATCCCTTGAAACAAGTGAAGAGTTTCAAGTACCTGGGAAGTATAATATCATCAAATGGCAGATCAGAAGACGAGATCGAAAATAGGTGCAATAAGGCAAATCAACTCATTGGACAAATGGCACCAATACTAAAGAACAAACATGTATCAGTAACTACTAAGAAAGCACTTTACAACACAATCTTCCTACCAACTCTATGCTACCAATGCCAAACCTGGACAATGACAGAAAAAGAGAAAAGAAAAATCACAACAACCGAAATGAGGTTCCTGAGAAGAATACTCAATGTATCAAGAAGAGATAAGATCAGAAATGAAGAAATCAGGACTAAAGTGGGGGTTAAAGCAGCACTAGATTTTATTAGAAAGCAGCAAGTCAAATGGTTTGGCCATGCAAGTAGGTTACCAGTCAACAGCATGCCACAACAAGCAATGATGTACAGACCAGATGGAAACAGAGGAAGAGGCCGACCACGTAAACGTTGGACGGAGGGAATAGCAGAGTCCATGGGAATATCGATATATGAAGCCCATAATCGGGCACTCTCACGAAGTTTATACTTCACCTCGACACCGCAAGGTAAAAGAGGAACATGATGAGATGGGATGATATGAGATGATGTTCATTAGCTTAGTTCATGAATGAGTAGTTATACAAGGGCTACACAATATAGTGACTGTCCCTACGGAGTGGTGTACATATTCAGGTTGCATGTAGGACTCTTTCTTTACCGTTGACTAATTTATGTGGTTCATTGTTAGTAGTGAGATATATAAATCTTAATCTTCAACCGCAGAATTGCCAAATTAAGTGTTTAGATGTTTTCTACCATGAGAAAAGATGCCACAAGCAAAATGTCTGTAAATAAACACGACAAACAAGTTCATAATCAGGGATCTATGGTGGGTCTGTAATATGTTAGAACCATAACATTATGTAGGCTGAATGCACGGAGGTCTGCGATGCGTTTTTCTTTTGCATATCCTTTACAGGACGTCGCTGTCAACACCAGCATCTTTCAGCTGTATGTTGAATTCTTGGCAAGATTACGCTCAGTAGTTTGCCATTGCTTTCTGAGCGGCCGGCTCACATACCCCGTAAGTTACCGATACAATTCGAACCACTGCTGATTCTCACCGTCATCACGTTACCTACGAGAGTATACGAGATTACGGAAAAAAGTTGTAACCTCTAAGCCACGAAGCCGGCCTGTGATATGTTAGAACCATCAAATTGTGTAGGCTGAATGCACGGAGGTCTGTGATATGTTAGGGTCATCACACTGTGTAGGTTGAATGCATGGAAGTCTGTGATATGTTAGGACATCACATTGTGTAGGCTGTATGCATCGACGTCTGTGGTATGTTAAGATCATCACATTGTGTAGGCTGAATGCATGTACGTCTGTGGTATGTTAAGACCATCACATTGTGTAGGCTGAATGCATGGAAGTCTGTGATATGTAAGGACAATCAAATTGTGTAGGCTATGATCATGGAGGTCTGAGATATGTTAGGACTATCACATTGTGTAGGCTGAATGCCCGAAGATCTGAGATATGTAAGGACAATCAAATTGTGTAGGCTATGATCATGGAGGTCTGAGATCATGTGTCTGTCGTGTCTACAATTGGAACTGATATTTCGTCAGGTTCATCAGTGTCTGCATGGTCAACTATTGTGATGTTTGCTGCTATTTAGTCCTGTTGTTTGTCGTTTTCTTTTTCCTTATGGTAATAAGTTTCAGCATGTTTACATGGTATATTTTCTTGCGGTTGTTAATCAAAACTTCATAATTGACTGGTGATATCTGTCGTACAATTTTGAATGGACTTTGCCATGAGATCGAAGGTAAGTCTCTGGTGTCTATAATAGTAACAAAACGTCCTGTCCAGGAGTCAATATCAAAGTTTTGGCCCTTCTGTTGACATAGTTTCTATATGTAATGCCTGTCTGCCATCACCCTTCAAAATACATTTGGGAAGGTTTTAGAGAAGATAGTCCCTGTTAAGCTGCAGGATTTTTTGGAAAGGGGGGGGAGCTGCTTCCAATAGGACTGGGGAGCTACAGGCCAGGAAAAGATACCTGGTGAAATGCAGCCACTTTTGCCTTTGATGTTTATGAGGGGTTCCAGAGTAGACAGGAAACGATGGCAGTAGCGCTTGATCTCGAGGATGCGTACAATACAGTTCGATATGATATTTTGATTACCGCACTGATGGAGAAGGGGGTCAATCCCTGGTTGGTGAACTGGAAGGAGGCCGTCGGGTTGCTCTCCGTCTGGGTGCATGGACCTTAGAGCCACATATGTTAACCCCGGCACTGCAACAGGGATCTGCAGTCTCTCCGGTGCTCTTTGATGTGTATACGAGCAAGATTGCAAAGCTAGAAGCACCAGGGGTTGGAAGAATACTAACATTTGCAGATGATATTCTTGCATATAGGCAGGGGAGAGATAGGGAGCAAACAGCCCAGGAGTTACAGGCGACATAGATAAAGTGATTGACTGGTGCACAGAAATGAGTGCTGTCATCCACCCGGAAAAGGCGGCGGTTTTGTGGTGCTCTCTGGGCAACAGGATTGTAAGAGCTGATGTCCCAAGCCTCGCGATGGATGGTAGAAATGTCAGCAGAGAGAACAAACTGAAGTATCTGGGGATCACATTTGACAGGAGCCTATCCTTCAAGGACCATGTGGAGACGGTTGTGACAAGATCTCAAAAGGGACTCAGTGCACTTAAAACTATGGCTGCAATGGACACAGAGCAGAGAATGCTTTTCACACTATACCAGCACTTGATCCTCTCAGTAATTGATTATGGATTATATACTTTTAAGCGACTTTTAAGTAATTGATTATGGATTAGGTCTGCTCACTGTCTCAGAGAGTCAGCTGGTGAAGTTAGAGCGCATACAGAACGAAGCTTTGCGGGTCATTCTGGGATGCACTAGAGACAGTAGTGTGTATGCGTTACATCCTTGGTCTGCCGACTGTTGCTGGTAGGCTCAAGGTGATGCAGGCGAAGGCATACCTCAGAGTAGCTGCAGACACAGACCACCCACTGCATGAGGCGCTGGACGCAGTTAAGGGTCAGCGACTGGTAAGAGGGAAATCATGGATGGCTCAGGCGCTGGATACAATCAGACAGGTGTGCACCTTGGAGAACATTAGGCGTGGAGAGGAGTGGGTTAGAGTGCCAGCGGAGCAGTCAGACTTGTGCAGAGTTATAATCACATTAAGCCGGGAGTGCAGGGAGTGGCCAGCAGGGGCCACGGAAGTGGAAATCCAGCAACTAATTCAGGACAATGCTCACTCGGGTGATGTGATTATCTACACAGATGGTTCGGTGTCAAGAGGTGAGAGAAGTGGCTGGGGGTTCATAGCCACAGCTAATGGTCGATGTTTGAGGCAGGAGAGCCTGGCATATGATACCACAACATCCAGCTTAAGAATGGAGGTGGAGGCAGTCACTGCGGCTCTCCGCTGGATGGAGAATACCCCACACACACACACATCGTGATTGTAACTTACTAAGAAAGCATGCTGACGAGGGTCAGGACGGACAGGCTTCGTGCGGAGTGGCTTGCTTCGCTTCGGAGGTCACGGGTGACAAGCATCTCCTGGATCTTTTCTCCGGGGCATGCCGGTGTGCTGGGAAATGAACAGGCGGACAGATTGGCTGTTTCTGCAGAACTTGGTGGAGTATTGATACATGACAAGGCAGACGTGGTTTCGGCCTTGTGGGAGCACGAGCACACCTCGGAGGAGCAAATGGATTAATATGGTCTGGCACGATTGAGACAGCGAGGAGTGACGGGGGGATCTGGCCGACGCTCAACGCTCAGAGGAAAGGCGAGACGGACTTATAATCAGATTGCTACTGGTACTATTAGTGTTGGAACTCTTCGCTGGCTACTGAGGATGGGGACGGAGCAATTATGGGAATGCCGCGAATGCTGTGATGTCGATTCCTAAATCAAACAATCAATCAATCATGCCTGTCTGCCTTAGTGCTTGTTTGGCAATCACACATGACCTCATGATTCAGTCACGACGATTGGTAACTAAATTGTAAGCTGACACAGTTTTGTTGTCAGTAACTGTAACAAGACCCCCGGGGCTTGGACAGGTATGTTACTATAGTTAATATCCCCAGGTTTGCTCCGACCACCCCAATAGGACTTTACATCTAAAAGGCCCCACACAAGCCGGGACAGCTGACCTTCCCCTCCCCACCTATGGATTCCTACCCACATGGGGCTCGGACAAGATAACAGTCATACTAGTACTCAAAGCCATGGCTAACAAAGTAAAATTTAATTTCTGAATACGTCAACTACAACTCAGAGAGGGATGGCTGAAAAGCCTGGATAGAAGACAATATGTACACTGGTTGCTAGAGAACAGAGAGATCTACAGATGATCAGTCATCATCACGGAGCATGTGACTTCAGTTCGTGCTGTCGTCCCGTCGTGGTTAACGACTCACCCGAGGAACCTCCAGTGCAAAGGAACTCCAAGGCGTAGACCCTTTCAGAGTTCTCTCCTCCCACTGTGATTAAGATCTCTGACTGATCAGGCGTATGTCTGATACTTGACTGACACTTCACCAAAGTTCGCTGGTCATCCCTCGATGACTTAATAACTCACAAGTTCCACTCCGCTGATGACGTATGGGCCGATCCTAGAATTCTAGATGTCCCCAACTGAAGAAAAGTACTGTAGCACAATACACTAGCATCTAAGAGCCTGGTTGCTCTTCGGCATCTCAAGTTCATAGGATGAACTTATCTGCAATCTATAACTGGAGCGCTGGCTCCATATAACCACAATATCAATTGAATGATCCAACAGGTGAATGTAAGAACTCAACATATTCACATGTCTCTATTCTACACAGTTCTGTAGGTATCTACTACCTTCACAGCGTACAATGTGATTGTCCACCAACACCTAGAAATGGGGTAGATCCCTACCCAAACAAGAATGTCACTCCGGTGTTCACGAGAATAGCAAATCACTGTTGTAGGTCACTTGACCAAGTTTAGGCTTCAGTAAGGATCACAACTGTAGATTCACACCGCAGTTTACCTGAATTATACAATGTGTCCCATTACGACCCAGCCGGGCCGGAAACATAATAAACTGGCCATAGTCGTGACTAGTAAACAGAGTTCACTTTCATCAACACAACTGGAACTCATTTCCTTGAGAGTACACAGGTCACCACTGAGTTATCTTAGAACTGCACCAGTACCTTACCAGTGTGAATCAAGAGACGCTTCAGTCCTAGACCCTACCTGGATCGGTTGACTAAATCTTCGTCGGACTCGTCGCGGTGGTCTTAGCTTAGACCCACCGTATCATTCTAAACTCAGATTCTCTCATGTTTTGACTTTGGCATATTCATTTGACAGCTCCCAGTATTGCCTCAAACATCACCTTGATTGGCACTAGAATGAGCTGGTCCCATTGAGTTTATGGTTTAACTCATGAATCTCCATCATATAACAGATCCTGAAACATGGAGGTTGGTGTGAGTACTCAACAACAACTAGGACTAACATGCATCTCAACCATGACAATGCATCAGAGTAATATATATATCATACATTATATATTAGATCATCAACACAATAGATCAACTCTTAACTACAATGTACAGGTATGAGGGTGCAAGAGAAAGCAATAGTACGCAAGTGTATAGTCAAGTAACTCGTCTGGGCAAAAGATATCCCGATAGCACCATAGCAGATTGTTTGACTCTGTCAAAGTATCCTGCTACCTGGTGTTATTCCGGTACTCCATTTCTTTTTCAACCACAACCTTAAAATACACCTACTTATCTTTCAGTGTAGCGGTTACTTTATCTAGGAGGTGTCCAGCCGGACATATCCTCCTCACATACATAACTCAACAATTAATTAATCACTTAACCCATTGATCAATTAATTAACCATAACTTATTAATCACTATACAACATTAATACATTATATACATCATAATTCATTAACATAGCATTAACAAATTATAAATCATGAATTGTTAAACTTAACTAACAAACTTATAAACAAAGCAACAGCTTTCCGTCCCGGGATCTCTGTCCCAGAACAGGTTTGACCTTTATTAGTTGATCTTCACCCATGACGGTCAAGTCTGTGTAGGCCTATCACATATATGGTGGCAATCCACCGAGTAATCTTCCTCACAGCTGCTGTGGCAAAAGAGAACCTTGATTCCGTGGCGAGTTAGGCCACATCGTCCATTTTAGAGGAGCATCCGGCCCCTCATCCCCCACATCTCCAGTCCTTCAGCACGTGTGCCCTAGATAGCTTAGATGTAACTATCACTTCTTAGTGGATAAGTTACTTACTCCACTTACAGGGGAAGGTTTATAGAAGAGAAGAACAGTAGAGTCAGACAACATTCTGTTCACAGTTTGGATCGTCATCAACGCAACGGCCTCCGTTACAGAGCGCCGCTTCGCTCTCGGTCGGGTACGTTAATTAAACCATCGGTTACGCACTGGTTACCATTGGTCGGACTGGCCAAATAACCAGTCGATCTGGCAGACATACGCACGATGGGGCACGCATATTCACTCCGACGGGCGGGCATATAGACAAGTAGTGACATTCGAAATCCACAGATAATTCCCATCTATCTCTATACAGTAAATACAAAACCACTCTACATAGAGTTGGAATAGCACTGGCATCCCCACATAGCAAATACTTACCTTCACATTCCAATGGAAATACAAATACCTTGATTCCAGGAATTAATAAACACCACTTACTTAAGGCATACATTATAGCACTTACTAGCTAAGCAAACAACACATTACTGGCTAGCTAAAGCTAATAACTTAGCACTATTACTGCCTTTAGCATCACACAATATAACTAGTGTCAAAATTCCTCACCGTCCTAAGAATGTATTCACTAAACAAGAGAGTTAACACACTTGCTTCAAAGCTGTTAAATTACCCAAATCTACTTACACATAGCAGTGGTAACATCATAGTACATTTCACTAACAATGCATATAATTGTAATCTAACATCCTTAAATTCTATCAGCTACACTAACATCAGATTTACACAACTGATCAGATGGAAACAATTTCACAGGCCTGATATTTAGACGCACACACACTGGTTAATACAGAAGACGTCTTTCCTACACATTTGCTAACCGATCGATAAAGCTCATTACTTATGCAAACAGGCAGGATGTAAACTTCTACGCGGCGCGGTGGCAATTATTGCTGTGTTCAACGCTTAAAAGTATTTCGACTGCCGGTGTTTTATTTAAGGATAACGGTTAATTAATAACGTATTACTTAATTAAATTGGATCATAGAGTCACATTACTTGACTGCATGTGTCCCGCTCTGGCAGCGACAAAAGACATCTCTTTACAGCAGTCAATACATTACGGCCGTCTCTGGCGATAGATGGATGACGACTGACCGCGGATAGCTAAGTGTGCAGTCACAATTACATCCCGGGCCTAGAGAATCCCATGGGTCACGGAGGAATTCAGAATCCAGTGTTCCCCGATGTAATTGTGGGTCCAACGTGACAGCAACATCACGTACGCACATTACCTATTCTCTTCTCGAAGAATCCAGATTCTTCTCGAACTCACCCGACTATGACGTCAGGAACTAATTTAGCAGGGGATTTCCCTAGCTATGGTCCCAATCTCAAGGGAGACATTTCGTCTTATTCCGACCAAAGGGAAATAAAGCAGAGGACAGACTGAAATCTGGTCCGTTTCGTCACAGTAAATTTACCAATTAGTAGTTCTTTATATATTGCTAATGGGCCACGTGGGTTGGCACCATAAACCAGTTCAAAAGGTGAGAAGTCTGTGCTACAATGTGGTGCTTCTCTGTAGGCAAAACGTACAGCAGGTAATAATATGTCCCAATCTGTTGGGCATTGTTCCATAACTTTAGCCAGCATATATTTTAGGTCCCAATTTATCTTTTATACAATCTCACTTGTATGTGGGTTATAGGAGCTACAGAAGCACTGTTTAACGCCCAGCATATTACTAACAGCTTGGGTGGCTGCTGAAATAAATTGAGTAACTCTGTCTGATAAAATAGTATCTGGAAAACCATTTCTAGAGAATATATGGAAAAACACCTCAGTATTATGATTAGAAGTAATATTTTAAATGGCACTGCTTCTGACAATCTTGTACACAAATCAACCATGATTTACAAGAAAATCTATACCTTTGACTGACACATAGTTCAGTGGACAGACAATGTCTACTGATACTTTCTCAAAGGGTCGTGAAGCTAGGTCAGCTGGCTGAATTTCGGTCTTTAGATGGTTGCCTTTTTCACTAGCTTCTGACACACTTGGTATGACTTGTAATATTGCCTGATATCATTGCAGTATCTGGGCCAGCAAAATTGGGTCAGTAGTCTTGCCTGTGTTTTGATTTAGCCCATATGCCCTGCAAAGGGTGAATCGTGTGCTATTTCAAGGGCTTTTTCGGTGTTGTATAGGCAACACTGTTTGCGCTACGGTAGTGGCGTTTCTGGTATAGTATCTTGTTAGGATACCATGTTTGAGCTTGAAATGCCAAGTGGAGTTTTCTGATTGCTTAGATTTTTGATCAATAAGATTAAAATATTTATCAAGAGATGAATCATATTTCTGTAATATAATGAAGGTATCTCTCATGATACTAGGAGAAACTATTGTAGAGATTATTTGCTCTAGAGCTTCGTTGTGGTTTCTCTCTTGCTCTAGATTTGATGTTGCTCTTGTTACCGCGTTGGCTTGTATAAATATGGCGTTCCAGGCCAAAATAGCTTGCTCTGAATCATCGGTTACCTCGGGAAGGTTTCCGATAATAAGATCACAGCACGGGATGTTTAATACTGCGCAATTTACTCTGCCAGACAAAAAGGTGACTGAATATTTGCGCAGGCAAGAGGATATTTCTCAATGTTACCAGAGAAAGTTCTACATGTAAGTAATCTACAGCTTGGACTAGTTCTTTCCTGAGTCCTGCCAATGTAGAACCACTGTCCCTCAGGATAGTACATAATGTGTTATTTACAAAGCCCAGGTGGGTGATTAATTTGCCTTTTGAGTAAATTACCGCATTTGCCTGGTCATTGGTAATTGGTACGATGTGTCCACAAGTTAAAATACCGTCTTTGTAGAATTGGGTACATGTGGCACATTTATCTACTTTGAATGTATCTATGTTTTCTGCTGCGTTCACAGTTTCTTCTTCTTCTTCTGAAGAGGCGCTATCTAAGATGGCTGCATTTGCTCTTTCTAATAGTTTTCTGCCTTCACAAGAGAACTGCAAATGACCGTAACTTTTGCAAAAAAAAATTTAGTAAGCCTTTTATAGTTGGTACGCTTGGCCTGTTGCTTTTTTATCATTTCTGTATATGGTTTTGGTAATTCCTATTGTAACTGTAAGGTTTAGGGTTGGTGAATTTCACTGCAGGAACAAACTCAGTATCTCTAGATGTAGTGAAAATAATATCTCTGTTAGCTGTAAAATACGCAGCTCCCCTTTTCTCCATCTCTTTAATAGAATCACACTCATTCTCTTGCAGAAATTTCGACAAAGGTATAGGCAATGATGCAATTAGTTTGTCTCTTAATATATGGTATTTAAGTAACTCAAAATTGTTATTAATCTTCGCTGCAGCAAACCATTTGCTAAAAATATCCTGAACTTAGAAACGTAGTCGAGAAATGTTTGTGTGGGCTTGGGGGTTAATTTTGAGAATTGTGCTCTGTAGCCTGCACTATCTAGAAGAAAATGATGCATACTGCGTGATTTAATGAAGTTATAATCTCTCCTGAGTTCTGATGGGTTGGTTTCTATTACTTTTAAAGGTTCCTCCCGACAAGTGCTGCATGTAGATGATATTCCACGCTGTGATTGGGATATCGTAGTGTGGCATTATTGTTTCGAAATTCTGCGTCCATGCAGATATACCATCGCCTGTGGTGAGGTTCTTTATGATTCCGTGTTTTTTCATCAATTCATTTTCTTTCTCTTTACTCTCTATTTTCCTAGTTTATATATGTTGCTTTGTGATTCTGTTTCTAACTGCTTCAGTTTAAGCTGTGTTTCTAGCTCTTCTTTTTCGACTTGAGCGTTTATTTCTGCTTCTCTAATTTTTGTTTGATGTTCTAATTCAGCCTGTTTTAATTCTCGTTCTTTTGCTCGTTCCGCTCTTTCTTTAACTTGTTATCTCTTTAAATCTGTTCTTTCAGTTTATTTTCGCTCCACTCTAATTATTTATATTCTGAGAGTTCACTTTTAATTCCCAGTTACATAAATTCCTCTAAGGCTGCCATATAGCTTATTTACTAACTTACAATGACAGTGTGTAAAATATGCTATCAATGTAATACACATTTTAAATACTTATTACACCGGAAAAATATTAGAGTGTGGCACTAACGTATAGGCAGAAATAAAAAAGAAGAACTTAGCTGCCTGTAGTGTATGAAATTTTCCTCCAGGCTTTAGTTCACCCAGGGGTCGACGTGCGTGTTGATTGTTCACGGTACTGTTGGTTCACTCACCGTGGCTTGGCTGTGGATAGAAAACCTATTATGGTTGTCTACAGGATTCTGTCGTGGCTGTAGAAAGAAAATAGTTATAATTGTCTGCTGTCTTGTTATTGTCTAGTATTCACTGTTGTGTACAGTCTCTGGTTGTCGGATTCACAGACTAGACTATGTCCCCATTAATTCTGCCATAAACTCACTGATATTAAATATTACAACATAGTGGCCAAGGACAAATTAAAGCTTATTATTTCACACAATAAGCTCACGCTAAGGCAGGCTCACAATTTCGTCCAGTCTGGACTCTTTAATCAAATGATAGCGTGCGACACAATATCTCACATCGATGTGTTTGCTACGCAGCAAGTATTCCGAGTTAACACATCCATATCTGAATGGGCGACACCTTAGTACATTGTAGATATATACAATGAAGTATTCATATGCAAACGTTCATTCTCCTGCACAAACTCGACGTAGCATTCATCTATTATAAGTCAGTATACACTGGCTCTCTCAGTCGTACTCGCCGGCATACTATCTATTCTACACTCGTCGTATTCTCAGTCACTTACATACGTCTGCCCCTCTCGCTAATCAAACTCCGTCTGCTTGAGTTCGGGATTTGCTCTTCCGTATAAGGGGCACTCATGCCCCCGTGCTTTATGCCTGACCTGCTCTATTCCTTTAGTCTCGGATCTGGTCTGTCCTGAGTTACAGGCTCACCTGCCCTTCACCCTAGGTTGTTGTCAGTAGCCGTGACTGTCTCAGTACTTCTCTCTATTCGTCTTATCCTGCGGTCCTCGTCGCCTATTGTCTTGCCTATATGCTGTCCTGTCAGTACTGTCTCTATCTGGTTGATCTCTAACAGTTTAGGGCCATCACATTGTGAAGGCAGAAAGCATGGAGGTCTGACATATTTAGAACAATGATATTGGGTAAACTAAATGCCCGGAGGTCTGAATTATGTTAGGACCATCACATTGTGTAGGCTGAATGCCTGATGATCTGCAAATTGGTTAGGACCATCACATTTTGTAGGCAGAATGCACGGAGGTCTGAGATTTGTTAGAAAAATCATATTGTGTAGTCTAAAATCCCGGAGGTCTAAGATATGTTACGACCATTACAATTTTATAGGCTTAGTTAGCTAGTTAGTCGAGGTTCCAACTTCACGGCAACGGGTTGTTTCCATTATGCTCCATTCCTGTGCCAGTAATATCACACAAAATGCTCCCCACTGTCCAGTGTGATAAGTGGAATAGACAGGAGTCTCGGCAATCCAACACCCCGCACAGGTACACTGTGCATAATGCCGCCGCCATAATGCCAACACAAAATTCATCCACGACGACCACAGTTCATCATCGATGGACTCGGCAGTCAACAGAAAGACCTCATTGACCTGGGTTTTCTCACATGGCTCAGTCTTTTACCGCAGGGCAACCCGCCGAAAGTGTCGGATAAAGCACGCACTCCGCAGCTTCAGCGCCGACTCTCATGAGTCTCCTGAAAAATGCACTCGTGAACCAAAAAGGCACTCAGTCAATTCAGCAAACACCGGTAGCCATTATTCCGATCATATAAGTCACTGTACAGGACAGATGTAAAAGCATTTCACGCGAATTTCACAGCTCACAGTGTCGCCCACGCATTCACTCAGTAGCAGGGCGACGGAACCATATACTACCAGTCCAACGTAAGGAAAATGCGATTGCAAACCATAGCTGCAAGCATAAACACGCCACAGGCCTTAACGATTCAAAGCCTACCGCCATGTTGGCGACCAGAAGTATACATCCATTTGTAGGCTTAATGCACGGAGGTCTGAGATATGTAAGGATCCTCGCAATGTGTAGCTTGAATGCCCGGAGGTATGATATTTGTTAGGACAATACATTGTTTAGGCTGAATTCCCGGAGGTCTGAGATATGTAAGGACCATTACAATGTGTAGGTTTAATGCCCCGATGTGTGAGGTATGTTAGGACCATCATATTGTGTAAGCTGAATGCATGGAAGTCTATGATACATTAAAACCATCACATTGTGTAGGGAGAATGCACGGAAGTCCGAGATATGTTAGGACCATCACATTGTGTAGACTGAATTCCCGAAGATCTGTTATATGTTAGGACAAAACTTTGTGTAGGCTGAATGCATGAAGGTCTGTGACATGTTAGGACCATCATATTGTGCAGGCTGTTTGCATGGGGGTCTGAGATATATTAGGGCCATCACATTGTGTAGGCAGAATACACGAAGATCTGTGATATGTTGGGACCATCACATTGTGTAGGGAGAATGCACGGAGGTCTGTGAAACGTTTGTACCATCACATTGCGTAGGCTGAATAACCCTAGGTCTGAGATATGTAAGGACCATCACAATGTGTAAGCTGAATGCCAGAAGTTCTGAAATATTTTAGGACCATCACATTGTGTAAGCGAATGCCTGATGGTCTGAGATATGTTAGAACCATCACATTGTGTAACGCGAATTTCCGAGGTGTGAGATATGTGTGGACAATCACTTTGTGTAAGCTTAATGCCCAAAGGTCTGTCATATGTTAGGACCATCACATTGTTTAACCTGAATGTATAAAATTCTGAGATATGTTAGGACCATCACATTGTGTAGTCAGAATGCACGAAGATCTGTGATATGTTAGTTAGTTAGTTAGTTAGTTAGTCGACAGATCATCCTCATTGCACATCGAACTAATCAGTCCATAAGTGCTCGGATCCCCTCCTCAGCAAATCCCGCAGCGTATAGCGGCTAACGACGCCAGTTCTGTGTTGGTTTATCAATCTTCTTTGGCTTCCTGCGTAGTGTTCTTGTTTGGCCACCCCTCTTTTAATTTGCTGCTCTCGCAGTCTGGCCATTGTTGTAGATTCACAGTCATCACTTGGTTCTCGCAAAAGTCTTACTTCTCGTAGAGCATTCAGAATGTCGGCCTGGTCCATGGCGCGTCCGCCCTCCACAGTAGCCTCACCTGCGAGCTTGTCAGCCCGCTCATTTCCTTGTACTCCCGCATGCCCTGGCACGAAGATGAAACTAATCTTTGCCAGCCGAGACCGCTCCAGAGGCAGCAACCATTCTCTTCGGATCGATCCCTCCTCTATCCTCTTGATCATGTTCATTGAGTCGCTAAGGAAACAAGCCCTAGTGAATGTCTGTGTCTCGAGCCATGTTATTGCTTTACTTACTGCCATGACTTCCATGGTCAGGCTACTTGTGGTTTCAGTGAAAGCACCAGAGTCCTCCTTCACAATTATCCCTCCGGCCCGAGCTGTAAAGGCCCATGAGCTTCTCACATGTCGGACGACCGACCCATCTGTGTAGATGACTGCGTCACCGTCTAGCGAATTCTCGAAAGTCAACGCTTGTACTTCAGCCTCAACAGCAGCCGGATTTTCTTGTCTGCATTATCTGCGATATGTTAGCACCATTACATTGTGTAGGCAGAATGCACGAAGATCTGTGATATGTTAGGACCATCACAGTATGTACGCAAAATGCATGGATTTCTTAGATATTTTAGGACAATATCATTGCATAGGCTGAATGCATGGAGGTCTTAGATATGTTAGGACCATCACAACGTGTAAGATGAATGCATGGAGGTCTGAGATTTGTTAGGACCATCACATTGTGTAGACTGAATGCCTCGTGGTCTGAGATATGTTAGGACCATCACATCTTGTAGGCAGAATGCATTGAGGTCTTAGATATGTAAGGAGGATCACATTGTTTAGTCAGCATGCCCGGAGGTGTGAGATATTTTACGAACGTCACAATTTTGCAGGCTGAATGCACGGAGGTCTGTGATATGTTAGGACCATCACATTGTGTAGGCTTAATGCACGGAGGATAGCACAGCCAGGCTTCCCCCTCGTAGCGGACGATGAGCACAGGCGTCGAATCTTTTTCAGAAACTTTAATGACATTATTATCGTAGTCTTCACACAATTACGCAAACTCGCCCGCTATCAGTAAATCGCGCACAGTAAATGTGTGTACAGAAATACTTGTGATCAAATAAATGTGTGCCCAGTTTGTGGTCTTCTTCTGCTCTTTATTCTCCATTGGAGCAAAAGCCCCAACCATGGTACACTTAAATCTTTTGTTATCTTCTTCAGCTCCTTCATGTCCTCGCTTTATGATTCAATCTCATAATATCCCATTGCCTCTGCAATCTGTGCTATCGTTCCTAATGCGTGCGCGCGCGCGCGCACACACACACACACCACACACACACACATATACACATCTAACTACACATGCACGCACACACACTCTCTGACACATATACACACTATATATATATATATATATATATATATATATATATATATATATATATATATATATATATATATATATATATATATATATATATATATACAGTAAAAATAGTTTTATATATTTAGATGATTTAAGAGGAATCACCATTGAGGGACGTACCAGACATAAATTTAGATATGCAGATGATACAGTATTGATTGCAGACAATGAGCAAGATCTGCAACATTTAATAGATGCGGTTGTTGTACACAGTGGACAATTAGGGTTATAATTAAATTATAAGAAGATACAGATTATAATCGTCACTAGGAATAAAGAAATACACCAATGCATATACTAGTAAATGGGAATATTCCTAAACAAATACATCGGTGCAACTATATTGGAACAGTCAAAATATCTAATGGGAGATGCCTTGAGGAGATTAGAACACGAATCGCTATAGCAAGATGCAAAACGTACTGACCAATAAAATTATGTAAATTGCAACGTGAAAAAGAGTGTTGAAGTCCCACATAGAACCTGCACTTGTATATGGATTTAAATCATCGATAATGAGCAGTCAAGCTGAAAATAAAAAAAAATAAAAAAACATCTAATTGCTGTGGAAATGTGGTGTCTGGGGAAGATGCCCAGAATACCATGGGAATACATAAAAACAAATGTGCAAGTCCTACAAGAAACAAATGAAAACAGTAAACCGATTTGATAAATTAGACATAGACAGTCACAGTTTTTTGGACACATTATGAGACGCAATAAATTGAAGAATTTCGTGACAACTGGCAAGACTGAAGGGAAAGGAACAAGGGGAAGGGGAGATGTAAATATCTAGATGGTTTTGCCACGTGTCATGTCCGAGACAAGAATTGATCCACGACCCTAGTGATCGAGTGAGATGGCAAAACACGACCGCCCACGCTTATGGCCATGGCACATGATGATGATGAGTCACATTACAGACAAGCTGAGTGTGTGACATTGTTATCACACGGCAGCCAAACAGTTTCTGTAACCATCACATAATAAATGTAACAGTATCGATAACTACTATGTAAACGTATCAATAACAACGCATAATAAATGCAAAACTTTGGTAACAGTGGCACAATACATGTAAAAGTATCGGTAACAGCAACATAATACATGTGAACACACCTGTTGAAGAATGTCTTCGGCTTGACCCATCCACGACCGTCCTCTTTTTAACCTGCTGCCCTTCACCTTCCTAATTTCACTATGCAGTGGATGCTGTGTGTTTGCGTTAATTCTGAGGTAGGCGCGTGCCCTGCAAACTTGCATTCTCTCTTCAATGGTTGGAAAATCAAGAAGGTAGCGCATCGCCCTGCATGCTGTATCTCTTGTACATCCAAGAATAATGCGCATAGCTTCATTCTGTATCCTTTCCATCCTTTCTATCTGCTTATGGCTGAGAGTAAGGATTGCCATTGCATACTCCAAAACAGACATGACCAGCCCCTCGTACAGAAGACATAGATGGCGCTGCTCACAGTTTGCTGCCGCCATCACCCGCATCGCTGCCAAACCCCGCTTGGCCTTTGTTATCACCTGGTCTATGTGCACATTATAAGCAAGGCTTCGATCAAACCGTATCCCCAGGTAATTCATTGCCTGCGTTCTTTCCACCGTCTCTGAACACAGCATTACAGTTGGTGTTGGATTGTTGACAATATGATTATTCAACGAGAACCAAGTCACTGTTGCCTTTGTTGGGTTGACCATTGCCCCAGCTTCATCACACCAAGTACTTATGCGATTGAGTTCGGTTTGTAGTTCCACAGCAACCTCCGCTCTATCCTTGCCCTGACGATACACTAAAACATCATCGGCATATGACAATGTCCTGCCAGGTCCAGTGATCTGCTCACTGGTGATTCTCACTGTGTAGGCGTTGAACAGTACCGGAGATAATGGTGATCCCTGTGGTAGGCCAGGATATATTGTTGTTGGTTCCGAAGTCCAACTGCCACATCTAAAAACTACTTTCCGTTGGAAGAGGGCTGCAGCGATCCAACTAAGGAGGAATGGACTTACGTTTAGTTCAAGAAGCTGAAACATTAAAAAATCCAGTGGTACTCTGTTGTATGCGTCCTCAAGATCAATCGCTGCAGCAACGGTTTCAGTGCCTGAGTGGAAACCTTCATAGACATCGTGGGCAAAGACTGCTGCATTGGTCCAGGTTTCTCTTTTTGGACGGTACCCACCCAGGGTAGGTGGGAAAACACCTTGCCACTCTAGTTGGCTTGATATTTTCCTGGCAATTACCTTCTCCAGCAGTTTGCCTATTGTATTCTGCATGGTTATAATTCGATATCCCTGAATTTTTTTGTGGTCTTTGTCAGGCTTCGGCAAGGGAATCAGATAGCTGTGTAACCATTCCTCCTTGATGCTAGCACTCCCTATACTGTTGTTGTACATGTCTGCTAGTTTCTCTAGCTCAATGTCGGTACACCTATTTATGTCGTCGTATCTTATGCTATCAGGACCTGGAGCACTGTTTTTTGATCGTCGAAGCACAGCCTTGATTTCTTTCACTGTCACTGTGTCTTCATCCGAAGTGTTCTGGGCCTTGCATCTGTCTGAGGTGACCTCCTTGGCCAGATTCCGGCCTCCCATGTCTGTCTGGTTGCTCTGCTCAAGGTAGCGTTCAAAGAGGGCTTTGCCCTTGTCCTCGTCAGTCCTCTGCCAGATGAGGTCAGCACCTTGGAAGTCAGAAATGCTCTTATTCTTGACTACACCACTCATGCTTTTATGTAGTCGCCAGAACAATTTCAGTGACTTGTCTGTGCTTACTCTTTGACACACCTCTGCCCATTTTTCGCTTTTAACCACCTTGACCAGTTTTTTGAAATAGCTTACTTTTGTGTGCATCTCTCTTTCTAAGTGCAAGCAGGGACTAGGATGACCAGTTCTGTTCTTCTTGGCATTTTGCCATCTCCTTACAGCACTACGCTTATCCACCCAAGCCTTCTCCACCTCGAAACTCCACCACGGTGGCTGCTCCCAGCTTTTTTTCCTGCCCTGAAACGTTCTGCGCTTGTCACGTCTTATTTTACTCACCACATCTTGCCCTGTACTGTCATACTGGAACGTCTTTACCTTTAGCTTGTGCTGCCTGGTTCTGCCTTTCTCCACCAATATGCTGCATGGGTGGTGGTCGCTGCCATGGTGTCCTAGGACACCCCATCTACACACTGTAGTGAGTGAAGGTGAAACTAGCGCCAGATCAATAGCACTGTCCTCATCGCCTGGACGGCTTGCTGTCCTGGTGACACAGCCACTGTTGATACAAACCAGGTCGATGGTTTCCAGTGCAGTCTCGAGCTCCTCCCCTTGTGTATTGGAGGAAGTGTTTCCCCATGATATGCCTTTAGCGTTGAAGTCACCACAGAAAATAACATTTCTCTCGTGGCCTAATATGCCACTTAAGCACTGCCACTTCTGGGCGTCCACACTTGCATTGCGGGCATAAACATTAACCAACACGAATGGTATACTGGAATGAACTCTCAACGCCTGTATTTGCATATCGTCACTGTTCCAACTGGACATGTCTAGCTCTGACGCCACCATGCTGTCGCGAACGAGAATCGCCGTTCCCAGATGTCGTCTGTTGTAGAAACATTTGAAGCCGGCAATTCGGAGTAGCTGATCGCCCAGTCTCGTCTCCTGGAGTGCTACAATGTCGTTCCTGTAAACTAGGGTTTCTAAAATAGAGCCCCGTTGTTTTACACTGGCACAGTTCCAATATAGAATACGGATGTTCCTGAGTCCTAGTCGGTGACACTTGAGTCTAAAACGTCTCAAGCCACCGCGCTTACCTGGCTTCTTTTTCCCTGCGCGGCTACCACGCCGCTTCGGTATGTTGACTGCTGATCGCTCGGAACACACACGTTGTTCCGCCATGTTGAAAGAACGTAAACACAGACTTTTGAGAACCACACACGCTGCTGAAAATTCACTCAAGGATGGCTTCGCTCGATGCACGAACTCCGTAGCACCCGCGCAGATCTTGAGTAGAAAATCCTGGTTTTACATCCTGGCACACCAATTACACGCAAGAAATGAATAAATCCATACCTGGCGAGGAGTGGGTGCAAGTGCCAACAGACTTCTGCACATCCTTTTCAGTTTGCATCCAACTAGATAGAAAATGCAGACAAGAAAATCCGGCTGCTGTGGAGGCTGAAGTACAAGCGTTGATTTTCGAGAATTCGCTAGACAGTGACGCGGTCATCTACACAGATGGGTCGGTCGTCCGACATGTGAGAAGCTCATGGGCCTTTACAGCTCGGGCCGGAGGGAGAATTGTGAAGGAGGACTCTGGTGCTTTCACTGAAACCACAAGTAGCCTGACCATGGAAGTCATGGCAGTAAGTAAAGCAATAACATGGCTCGAGACACAGACATTCACTAGGGCTTGTTTCCTTAGCGACTCAATGAACATGATCAAGAGGATAGAGGAGGGGTCGATCCGGGTTGCTGCCCCTGAAGCGGTCTCGGCTGGCAAAGATTAGTTTCATCTTCGTGCCAGGGCATGCGGGAGTACAAGGAAATGAGCGGGCTGACAAGCTCGCAGGTGAGGCTACTGTGGAGGGCGGACGCGCCATGGACCAGGCTGACATTCTGAATGCTCTACGAGAAGTGAGACTTTTGCAAGAACCAAGTGATGACTGTGAATCTACAACAATGGCCAGACTGCGAGAGCAGCAAATTAAAAGAGGGGTGGCCAAACAAGAACACTACGCAGGAAGCCAAAGAAGATTGATAAACCAACACAGAACTGGCGTCGTTAGCCGCTACACGCTGCGGGATTTGCTGAGGAGGGGATCCGAGCACTTATGGACTGAATGGTCCGATGTGCAACGAGGATGATCTGTCGACTAACTAACTAACTAACTAACATAATACATGTAAAAGTATCGATAACCTCGACACAATAGGTTTTTCATTAATTATGTCATGGTTGATAAACAGTTTACATGTGTTTTAATATTCTTGATGACATTTTCACATTTATTATTCGTTATATTTACTGAAACTTAAGCATGTCACTATGTTATGATTACTGATACGTTTACATGTACTATGCTGAGGTTACTGAAACTGCCACGAGTCATCTCGTGGTTACTGACACTTATGCAAGTATTATGTCGTGATTACTGACACATGTGCGTGTAGTATGTCGAGATACTGACAGTTGTATGTGTATCATGTTGTCTTTACTGACACTTTTACATGTTGCAAGCGTGGTTACTGGCGATTTTACATTTATTGTACCAAAGTTTCTATCATTTCTACATTCATCATGTCACGTTTTCCCGGCACACTTGTATATGCATTAAGAGTTTTAGAGCTGTAACTTCTGCTCTTACTTTAGCGGTCTCCGTGTGGACCATAATGATGGTTTGTAAAAGGGATCCAGTAGCACCATATATCTAACCTTCGTGGCTAAGAATAAAAACTATAAGGGCTCAAGGGCACATGACGTGAGTTAAAATTGGAAACTGTTTAAGGCCCAAGTTACATTTCACAAATTTAAAAACAAACACCTACTCACCAAGTAATAATTTTAGCATTTGTGGTTGTGTGGTATACACACACGTGGTTGCTCGTAGGTGCCACGGAGTTTGTGCACTGTTTAATACGTATACGTGTGTCATCTATGGGAGAGACTGAATGACTTCTGGAGTTGTCTGAGTGTGCAATAATAGAAATCCACATCATTGAAAGACATGAAAGGAATCGCCATCGGAGGAGATAACATCAACAATATATGTTTTGCCAAATGATGCAGCGCTGGTAACAGACCATGAACAGGAATGGCCATCGGAGGAGACTGCATCAACAATATAATATATGTCAGATGATGCAGCGCTGATTACAGACCATGAACTGGAATGACCATCGAAGAAGACAGCATCAACAACATAAAATATATTAGATTATATAGAGCTAATTGTAGACCATGAACATAAGCTATGGATACTGATATTGCACACACTGAGCTACTAGGGTTAGAATTAAACTTTAATTAAAAAAATAAAGCATGGTCATTTTTGCAAGAAGAAACACCTACCACGGTGCAGCATTCAAGTCAATGTGAACATTCTTGAAAAGGTGAATCGGTACACATATCTTCATACAGTCTGATTGAAGAAGAAAATGTCTTGTAAATATTGGAAGAGGATTTGCCATTGCAATTAAAGCCTTTTGCAAGATAAAAAAAACTTGTTCACTAATATAAAACTGACAGTGTTAGACATGGACAATAAACAAAGCTTAAAAAGATCTGTCACAGGAAATGTGGTTTCTGATGTAACTGCAAAGAATACCTTGGACGGACAGAAAGACAAATGAGTAACTCTACAAGGGATTATGGAAAAAAGAACAAGGGATAAGCAGAGAGATAACTTTACCACATGACATAATCGGGACAAGACGACCGACCTGATCTATGACTCCAGTGATCGTGTGAGATGGCCAACATTGACCGCCCACGCTTGTCGGGATGGCGCATGATGATGATCGCCATGAACAATTGAAAACTGCCAACTGATTAGAGAAATTAGAAATAGCTTCGATCTCCCTGGCTCTGGGATTAACGACGTTGTTCGTAATCCTGTATATCCACGTGGGGGAAACAGCTGCACGAGATTTGGTAGCCGATCGCGCAGCTCTGGTAACTTACGGGGGTATGTGGGTCGGTCGTTCACAAAATAATGGCAAACTACTGAACGCAAAAACTTGCCTAGTACATCAACAGCAGCCGAAACATGTTGGTGTTGACTGCAACGTCCTGTAAGGGATACGCAACATTTAAAAACAAAGCAAACATATGTTTGGTATGTGATATGGAGAAGTAAACTTGAAAGTTTAGTAACAATTGGCAAATGTGATGAGAAAAGAGCCAGGGCAGAACCAGAGAGCAACACCTGGATGGCTCGGCCACACCCCACGATCGAGGGAAGAACATAGTTTTGTTCCGAGACTGGGGATTGTATCAGATGTCGAACCGTGACCACTGACACCAATTGCATGCGAGTCAGTAATGATGATGATGATGATGATGATGATGATGATGATGATGATGGTGATACTAAACCAATTATTGTTTTTTCTTTACTATCGTATTTGTAATTATCATTATATGTAAATACATTACTTTCTATTCTTGTTTCTCATAGGGACGGTGCGTTGCATGCTATAGAAGCGACTATGAATCCTGCCCACTGAGAACAGATTTTCCAATCGTAAGGCATTCAGTGTTTGGTATCTTGACGAGATTGTCCATACCTAACTAGATAGCACAAATACTCGCTAACTTACATGTCCAGTGTTTGTATTCTTGTCATAAAATTAGAGGTTCGTCCCTGACTAGACAGCACACATATTTTCTAACTTACATGTCCAGTGTTGGTCTTCCCATAAGGTAACTCAATAATGGTGGTATGAACAGAAAGACTGTGTAAGTATTTATAGTGAGCAGAATTAGAACATCGACCGCGTACTCGCCTGCGAACTGTATATCATTGGTTGGAATCCCCAACGAGAAGGGGATGTTGACACAAGAATGTGGACTCCCAGGGGGACACTGTGTCACATGGGTACCTGCAAGTTTTGTGGGCAGTAAAGGCAGTCAGCCGATCATTGATCACGTCGCCCGTGGAGTGCTGATTGTTGTATGCAAATATAGGGCTAGCACTATGTACATAAAACACCTGAAGGGGTTGGGTATGTGTGGGTGCCGTATATACTCACACACAAACACATTACGCACACAAAAGACATACACACATCCATACACTCACAAATACAACACACACACCCACATCACACAAGTATAAGTGCCTCTGTCAGGGATGCCTTGACGTTGTTTTATAAATGTGGCATGTGCTGCATGTTGGGAATGTTGACTACACACGTGGTAGTTTACTGACAATGCAGTTTGAGACCACCTGACAACCATAGGCTGAATCACAACAGAACACAGGCTCTCCTCGTTCAGTCTAGAAATGGGCACCAACAATACTGAGGAAACCTGGCAGACCAGACAAGGACGACAAGACACGTTTCATACCGGAGCAGTATGGCTCATCTTGGTACACCATCATACATGTAAACATACATGCAGCCATCTGACACACACACAAGTAAACAATGCATCTAGTATCGCCCTCTAGCCACTTCCCTAGCTTTTCAATGTGGGAGTGGCAAGGAGTTGATTACTTCCTCCTTACTACAACGACGCTGCTCACACGTATTTCAGCCATAGCTCCTACGCCATGATCCATCTGTAAGTCCCATCATCGGCTTCCCCCCCCCCTTTTTTTCCCCCCCAGTAGCATCAATATTTTTCACAGGCGATCGGAATATACAATCAAACGTGTTGACTTCAATTATCACAAACACGGAGACAGCGCTGATTCCGAGTCCTCTCACGAGTCTCTCTGATAGTCATTACACAACGACAATGGAGGTCCTCACTCTTCTAATCTCCCAAAACTCGGCACGACTCTGTATGTATGTATGTATGTATGTATGTATGTATGTATGTATGTATGTATGTATGTATGTATGTATGTATGTATGTATGTATGTATGTATGTATGTATGTATGTATGTATGTATGTATGTATGTATGTATGTATGTATGTATGTATGTATGTATGTATGTATGTATGTATGTATGTATGTATGTATGTATGTATGTATGTATGTATGTATGTATGTATGTATGTATGTATGTATGTATGTATGTATGTATGTATGTATGTATGTATGTATGTATGTATGTATGTATGTATGTATGTATGTATGTATGTATGTATGTATGTATGTATGTATGTATGTATGTATGTATGTATGTATGTATGTATGTATGTATGTATGTATGTATGTATGTATGTATGTATGTATGTATGTATGTATGTATGTATGTATGTATGTATGTATGTATGTATGTATGTATGTATGTATGTATGTATGTATGTATGTATGTATGTATGTATGTATGTATGTATGTATGTATGTATGTATGTATGTATGTATGTATGTATGTATGTATGTATGTATGTATGTATGTATGTATGTATGTATGTATGTATGTATGTATGTATGTATGTATGTATGTATGTATGTATGTATGTATGTATGTATGTATGTATGTATGTATGTATGTATGTATGTATGTATGTATGTATGTATGTATGTATGTATGTATGTATGTATGTATGTATGTATGTATGTATGTATGTATGTATGTATGTATGTATGTATGTATGTATGTATGTATGTATGTATGTATGTATGTATGTATGTATGTATGTATGTATGTATGTATGTATGTATGTATGTATGTATGTATGTATGTATGTATGTATGTATGTATGTATGTATGTATGTATGTATGTATGTATGTATGTATGTATGTATGTATGTATGTATGTATGTATGTATGTATGTATGTATGTATGTATGTATGTATGTATGTATGTATGTATGTATGTATGTATGTATGTATGTATGTATGTATGTATGTATGTATGTATGTATGTATGTATGTATGTATGTATGTATGTATGTATGTATGTATGTATGTATGTATGTATGTATGTATGTATGTATGTATGTATGTATGTATGTATGTATGTATGTATGTATGTATGTATGTATGTATGTATGTATGTATGTATGTATGTATGTATGTATGTATGTATGTATGTATGTATGTATGTATGTATGTATGTATGTATGTATGTATGTATGTATGTATGTATGTATGTATGTATGTATGTATGTATGTATGTATGTATGTATGTATGTATGTATGTATGTATGTATGTATGTATGTATGTATGTATGTATGTATGTATGTATGTATGTATGTATGTATGTATGTATGTATGTATGTATGTATGTATGTATGTATGTATGTATGTATGTATGTATGTATGTATGTATGTATGTATGTATGTATGTATGTATGTATGTATGTATGTATGTATGTATGTATGTATGTATGTATGTATGTATGTATGTATGTATGTATGTATGTATGTATGTATGTATGTATGTATGTATGTATGTATGTATGTATGTATGTATGTATGTATGTATGTATGTATGTATGTATGTATGTATGTATGTATGTATGTATGTATGTATGTATGTATGTATGTATGTATGTATGTATGTATGTATGTATGTATGTATGTATGTATGTATGTATGTATGTATGTATGTATGTATGTATGTATGTATGTATGTATGTATGTATGTATGTATGTATGTATGTATGTATGTATGTATGTATGTATGTATGTATGTATGTATGTATGTATGTATGTATGTATGTATGTATGTATGTATGTATGTATGTATGTATGTATGTATGTATGTATGTATGTATGTATGTATGTATGTATGTATCATGCATGCATGCATGCATGCATGCATGCATGCATGGATGGATGGATGGATGGATGGATGGATGGATGGATGGATGGATGGATGGATGGATGGATGGATGGATGGATGGATGGATGTATGTATGTATGTATGTATGTATGTATGTATGTATGTATGTATGTATGTATGTATGTATGTATGTCCGTTCAGGCAGGCAGGCAGGCAGGCAGGCAGGCAGGCAGGCAGGCAGGCAGGTAGGTAGGTAGGTAGGTAGGTAGGTAGGTAGGTAGGTAGGTAGGTAGGTATGTAGTATGTGTTTATGTGTGTATATAGGTATGTGTGTATGTAGGTATGTGTGTGTTTATGTGTGTATTTGTGTGTAAGTGTGTGTGTGTGTGTATGTCTGTCTGTCTGTCTGTCTGTCTGTCTGTCTGTCTGTCTGTCTGTCTGTAAGTCTGTATGTGTGTATGTGTGTATGTGTGTATGTGTGTATGTGTGTGTATGTGTGTGTATGTGTGTATGTGTGTGTATGTGTGTGTGTATATGTGTATGTGTGTTTATGTGTGTGTATGTGTGTATGTGTGTGTATGTGTGTATGTGTGTGTATGTGTCTGTGTATGTGTGTGTATTTGTGTGTATTTGTGTGTATGTGTGTGTATGTGTGTGTATGTGTGTATGTGTGTATGTGTGTGTATGTATGTGTGTATGCGTGTATGCGTGTATGCGTGTGTATGTATGTGTGTATGTGTGTGTATGTGTGTATGTATGTGTGTATGTGTGTGTATGTGTGTGTATGTATGCATGCATGCATGCGGGTGGGCGGGCGGACCGGCGGGCCGACGGGAGGGCAGGCAGTCAGGCAGGCAGGCAGGCAGGCAGGCAGACAGGCATGCATGCATGCAGGCAGGCATGCATACATACACACATACATACATACACATACACACATACACACACGTACACATACACACACGTACACACACACAGAAATACATACCCACACTCGCTGTTTATAGCCGAGACAAAGACTCACCCGACTGCATATGTTGTCCTGTCTGTGTATCCCGATCTGTCTGGATGAGCGGCTGGCAGAGAATGGTGTTTACAGTGAATATACCCCGGTATTTATATTCCTATTTGTTTTGTAGATGTGGCAGAGCCTACGTGAAAAAGTAAACTATTCTGCACGTTGTTGTGTCTGTCATACTGTTTGATCCTATATTCCCCCGTCCTAATTTATTTATATTAGCTCTCGACTATCATTGATTTTGTTTTGATATTTTTAATGTCCGTAACAGTTGTAATTATGCGAAATACGGGGCTAGTGTTTTTGATTTTCTAACAGATGTATTAATACAATACAATATATGATACTGGAAATATACCTCAGGAGTTATGTAATTCTGTATTTATTGCAATCTCAAAGAAATCAGGAGCCTTGGAATGTGATCAACATCGAACAATTAGTATAATGAGTCACATCACGAAGATTTTGCTAAGATTTTGCTAATATTATATGTGCGTAAGGTTTCTTTCGGTTAAATTAAGCTACTTTTAGCACACGTTAGGTACAACAGAGGGAGTCATTTACCAGTTTTGTTTATTGGTGGAAGGACTTGTAGTCAATACTCGGTGGACACCTCAGCTCGGCTGAAGGAATTGTAGTCACTATTCGTTCGACGGACTTGTGGTCACTACTTGGTGACAAGGACTTGTGGTAACTTCTTGGCGGACGGACAAGCCGGACGGCCCCCTCCATCCCTTAGTAAACTAGAATGTTAAAAATACCGCCAAAACTACGACTTTAACAAGTCAAAGATAACACACTTCCCGCGAGATACGAAAGTGAGTTGGAAGACGTCGCTAACGTCACATGGGCTATACAGGAGATGTCGCGCCTCATTTGTGACGGCAAATGAACTATTGACTTATTGACTTACTATTATTGATAATGGACATGGTCTCTGCTGACTTTGTGACATCAACCATCTGCTATTCTTTTGTCAACCAAGTAATGTAACTGAACTCTTGACTTTTAGAGTCAACGTGACTAGATGATCTGCTGCTTATAAATCGTACAATACGTTTACCCATTTATATTATTCAATGTTTCAATAAATAACTCTGTAGTGCAACAGAAAAACTTAATGTAATACAATATTATCTGTAGGAAAAGGTAAAAGCGATGTCTTTGAACAGAAAACATCGCATTTGACATCTTGGACGGGAGTCACTCCATAAGTATGTTAGAAACAGGCATCTGCATTCATAAATTAATTTCAAAAACGGTAAACTGCATACAGTAATAAACACAAATATGTGCCACTAATGTTAAAATTAAGCAAACATTATGAAACTTTCGAAAAAAAAACGAAATGAACATATGCGAAACTGATTCGAAAAACGAAATAAGAATTGACGAAACTGATTTCAAAAATTAAACGAAAATATGTGCCTTCAAATGACATACTAAACTCACTTCTAAATCTTGTAGACGCGGGTATAACGCTTGGTAGATACTTATATGTGAGTTGAAGACCATCACATAAGTCACTGTAATATTAGGTTAGAAAACCAGTTCCCTTCCTCGAAACATTGTCTTCCCAGGAAAAAATGCCACCACTGATAGTTGAACCTACTAACATTAACCACAACATTACAACAGCATTTGACAGCCATGTAACAGGTTTAAAGAATTACACGTTTCTCAAACCTACATTTCATAAGTGGCACAAAAGCTTATCTTTTTTTTTCCGGAAAATTCCTGGTAAATATGTATCACCGAACACCGCCATGGAAACACCGTGGCTTGGACAAAGAGGTACATTTGGTCCCATGGCAGTAAATGTCGTTGGAGTGTGAAGTGTTAGACTTTCATATATTCTAGGTTATGGCTAATGAGGTGGGATGCCCAGTTCCTTGCCTCACTGTCTTCATTTTTCAGAATATTCCTAGACAATTATCTGTTGGAGGTTGGGTGAAGCCCACAGGTGTGCTGGTGGCAAAATGTCATTCAGTCACTGCTTGGGTTCGAACCAACTTGACTGACTTGGCAGGCAAACACAATAATCACTATGACATCACAGCTCCATACATTTGGTTACAACTACTGTAGTCATGGGTGCCAAACTCCAGGAACTATCAATACAGTTTTGTGTTTGGAAGAAACATTTCAGTGCAACTGACGGTACCATATGCCTGACCACAATCTTGGGTAAGGCTAGGATGTGTCTTATACACACTACCGTCGTGTCCCTTGTGCATCCCAGTATCACCAGCATAGCCTCATTCTGTATGCGCTCTAGTTTTAACAGCTGACGCTTGACACTGTGAGTAGTCGCAATCCATGCTCAATTACTGAGAGAATCAGATTTTGACATAGTATGAACAACATTCTTTGCTCCATGTCTATTGCTGCCATGATCTTCTACTGTAACGAGTCCCTTCTTAGATCTCAAAACAGCTTCTTCCACATGCTCCCTGAATTACAGGCATCTGTCAAAGGTGATTGACATGTATCTCAGATTACTCTGTCTGTTAACATGTCTGCGACATATTGTGAGGTCTGGGACTCGGCCGTAACAATCCTATTCCCACTTCATTGACTACGAAAGCCTGTATTTAGCCAATGAGGCCCTAAATTAATATTATTAGGCTACATTTACTACACACATGCTCTCGATAAAGTAAGAAATGTCGACATGATAAATATGCTTGCAGATATAGGAAAAACTTCAGACTTGTAAAAATCAGATAATAGACAGTACAAGCCGCTATTAAAATTAATAATGAAGTAGGTCAACATGCACTATTTAAAGTGGTGTATTGAAGGTATGTGTAATGTCTTTAATTTATTTTTATCCCCCTCCTAAACAGAGAAAATAGTATTATAAATGTTGAACATTTGAGAGGAATCGCCATTTGCCGACATATCATCACAAATATTAGATATGTGGATAAAACAGTACTGATTGCAGATACCGAGCAGGATCTGCAACATTTAGTAAATGCTTTTATTGTACACAGTGAACAAATAGGGTTAGAATTAAATTTTAAGAAGGCAGATTATGGTCGTCTCTAAGAAGAAAGACGTACCACAATGTAATATACGCGTAAATGGGAATACAGTGGTTCCTCGTGTTACGAACTTAATTCGTTCCAGAACTCGGTTCATGACCAGAAACGTTCGTAACCCGAAACGTTGAAATCAATGAAATAGAGACAATTCGTTTCAATGTGAAAGATTCGTTCTTTTTTATTAACATCCTGTCGTTTACCTGACAAAACTCAAAGAATACGTGTACTTCACATATTAAATAACGAGAAACGAAACAACCAAATAAATACAATGTAAAATTTAAAAAGAAGAAGATTTAGTCTCTCTTTCTTACCAAGAAAACTATTATGGGAAATTTGTCACTTTCTTTGCCATTCTGAATCATTAGTTTCAGGAGTTTCTTGTCGCTGTTTCTTGGCAGCCGACTGGGAATCTTTTTGCACCAAGAAACTATCAAAGGAAATGTGCTGCTTCCTTTGCTGGAGAAGCTTTCTGAAGTGAGCCATCGCGTTATCATTCATCAGGTTTACTGCCCTGTTAGCAACAAGTGTGTTTGGATGATGGTTCACAATGAAGTCTTCGACGTCTGCCCACTTGCTGCATATTTCTTTAATACTGGCAGTTGAAACGGTTACTAGCTCCTCATTATCGGGCGACTGCACCTCCTTTAATGTCTTTAGCTGTTCATTCTGAAGATCCACAAGCTCATCTGTAGTGAGCTCTCCACTGTGGTCCTCAATCAGCTCCTCCAAGTCGTTGCCATCGACTTCCAGGCCAATATTTTTGCCCAAGGATACAATCTCATCCACGACATTGGCACAGAATAGCAGAGTTAGCTTGTCTTTCATTGGTTTGTGCCCCGGCAGTGCTTTCTCCACTTGGATAATAAAGGTGCTCTTTGGCATTTTCTTCCAGAAAAGGTCCGTTTCATCGCAATTAAAGACTTGTTGTGCAACGTCTCCCTCTTTGATGATCTTATCAAAGTCTACCTTCTGCTTCTTTCTCGTTAGAAGTTGCAGCCTCTCCATGCCTAATTAAACTATGAATGCCACTTGTTTTTTTTTTTATTTTGTTTTAATTTTATTTTTTTTTAAACTTTTCAAACCAGCTTCTGCTGGCTTTAAAATCGTATCAGCACTTGTACCAAGCAATTTCGACAATAAATGACTGTGGAACAGTTTAGCATTTTCACATATCATTGTATCACTAACATTCATCATCATCATCATCATCATCATCATCATCATCATCATCATCATCATCATCATCATCATCATCATCATCATCATCATCATCATCATCATCATCATCATCATCATCATCATCATCGTCATCATCATCATCTTCCACGTCTCCCGTCTAGCGTCGTGGGGAGGAATAATTTGCGTTCCAGAGGCCGGTGAGCACCACTGGATAGTGTCATTCCGTGTGGTTGCACAATGTCTTTGATGTCATCAATTCATTTTCTTCTTGGACGTCCTCGTGGTCTCGTCGCAGATGATCTTTGATGTAAGGCCAGTGATGGTAATTGCTGGTGTTGCATTCTAACGACATGGCCAAACCACTTGGTCTTCTGCCTTTCAATAAATGTAGCACAAGGTGTTGATCCCACAGTATGTCTGATGATAACATTTCTTACTCGGTCTCAGATGATTAAGTTGGCAGCTCTCCTCAGGCATCTCATTTCGCAGGTGTTGATTTTGCGAAGGTGTAATTTGAATAAAGTCCAGGTTTGAGATTGGTAGCATAGGGGTGGTGTGAATATGCTGTTTATTATCTGTCGTTTTGCGGACATGGGTATATTTGGATGTTTCAGTAAGGGCTATTGATATGCAAGTGCACTAGCGTTTTGACATCTGATTTCGATTTCTCTGTCCAATCTGCCATCTTCTGTGGTCATACTTTCAAGATATTTGAATTCTTTAACTTGTTTCAGAGTTTTGCTATCTATATGTATACTTAGTGGGCCCGGCGATCTACTAACTCGCATTACTTCGGTTTTGGCTGTATTTATACTCATATTGTATCTCCTGTATGTTGAACTCAAATTATTAATATGAATTTGCATTCTGCCCTCGTCGCTATAAAACAGGCACTGATCGTCTGCAAATAGAAGTTCATTTATTTCCTGTGGATCAGTTGTTTCATCTGGAGTAAAGAGTTCTAAATTTTCTGAATCTGTTCTGTCAAGACTTGCTTCTTTGGAAATTCTGTCCATGTAGATATTAAATAGCAGGGGAGAGAGTACACCTGACTCACTCCTGTATTGACTGTGAACATATCTGATATACCTTCTTGTGTTATTACTGCACTTCGGCTCGAGTAGTACATATGTATGATGTTTTCTAGCAGTTGCCCTTGTATCCCATAGTCTTCAATTATGGTCCATAATTTGTATCTGTCTACTCTATCGAAAGCCTTTTCCTGATCTACAAACACAGTATTCTGCTTGTCACTATATTCGATAGTTTATTCACATATTTGTCTAAGTGTAAATAATGCATTACTAACATTGTTTCCTGCAAACTGCTTTTCATAGATCAAGATCAAGAGAAGTTTTTCAACTTTCTCTAAAATTTGATGTCTGCTTCTGCAGCTTAGTTACGCCTTTAGCCACATCGACTGATTTGAGTAATTCTTTGTTCTCTATAATGGTGGAGATAGATGATTTTTGCCACGCTATTGATCCCGCATTATCAACTGCTAACTCAATATCCAACAACATGTCAAATGATTTGGCTCCATATAACTTTAAAACATCGAAGCTGGAACTCTAACGTGAGTGACGGAGCCAATTCTCTGATTTACGATTGACCATACAGTTATTTAACTATAACAGCTCATATGTACGTTTGTGATCAATCAAATATTTCTGTCCTTAGGGGCCTGTACCGCCAGGCTGGACCTAAGTTCTATTGACATGAATATATTAATAATATCAAACTAACCTGGCTTTCAAATAAACATTATGCGTCCATTCGACCTCGGTCGACCTTTCTATCACTCTATCCAGTGCTCCGTAAAATACATGTCTAGTTTTCTTCGTTGGTTCTGTGGCGACACCGTGTAGCAGTCAATGAATGTCCTCTTCTTCTGCTAATTCAATTACAGCCACTGTTTCTTGTGCCAACACCAGTTCGTAGCCAACATCCAACGTTGCACTGCCTCCTTCTTCCATTTCCCGTCCGTCTGTACCTAGTTGTTCCTAATTGCTAACTGACGTTTTGCCCTGTTTCTAAGACGTCCCTTAGATTTCCCGTCTATTTTGCGTCGATGATTTCTCTTTTCTTTTCATGACGTCATTTCGCCCGTACGTACTATATGGCAATTTTGCCATGCTGTACTCGTTAGCGATGTCACACATACACAAGCATCATTTTCATGTTTCATAATTATTTCCTTCTTTATCACCACTGTTATACTCCTCCGAAGTCGGGGAGTGTCTGCCTGTACGGCGAGGAACCACCAGTCTGCACACCAATAAGCCAGACATGGGACAACGGATACTCACGCAAAACGCAGGTCCTGTATGACATCACACTGATGTTGGACAACAGGATCTCTTCATCCGACATACAGGACTTCGCGTTGGAGCTCAAGCCAACGAACACAAGCAAGCAAGCAACCACTGTTATAAGTTTCTGCTTCTTAGCAGCACCACTACCGTTCTTCGAACTCGTAATTGATAGGGTTAACAAAGAAAATTATGAAAAAAAGATAAACTGATCACAGTGTCACTGCTAAGAAATCTGTTACTGCTGTGCAGTAAGGCCAGTGAAAGCGTGGCTACGCTCGCGTGCAAAATTAAATTAGGCTCCTAGGCTTGCGCTAAGCGATTTTAGTACTGCGTGGCCTTCATTTGTACTGTACGCGATCATTTGTCTCCAACGTTAAACCTTGCTCTCTCTCTCGCCACCGTTAGTAAAACGAATCATTGTTCGTTAACCGAGACAAAAAATTTCGAAGTTATTGTTCGTAAGTCGAATTGTTCGTGACCTGAGGCGTTCGTAACCCGAGGCACCACAGTATTCTTAAACAAGTGAATCGGCACAACTATATCGATACAGTCATAACATCTGATGGGAGGTGCCTTTAATAAATTATAACAAGAATCGCCATGGCAAAGGTTGCCTTTGGAAGATGTAAAACATGGCAAGACCAGGAGAACATTTAATCAGATATCGATGGGAACGATTAGTAGTATGACTCTTCGCTGGCTGTTGAACGAGGGGACGGAGTACGTATGGGAATGTCCTGAGTGCAGTGATGTCGGTTCTTAACTCAACTCAAGATGTAAAACATACTCACCAATAACATGATGTCAATTGCAACGAGAAAAAGAACGTTGAAGTGCAACATAGAATGTTCACTCTTGAATATATGTGAAACATATGCACACAATATATGATACCGGAGATTTACCTCCTGAAATATGCAATTCTATATTAATTACAATCCCGACAAAATCAAGAGCCTTGGAATGTGATCAACATCGAATAATTAGCAAAATTAGCCTCATTACGAAGATTGTGCCTAGATTCAGCATGCAACCCACAAAAGAGAAAGATCAATGTTGGTTCGTATAAGGCACGGGACAATAAATGCTGTGTATCTGCTGAGAACATTTATTATGCTTTCTATAGAAGAAAACAAAGACCTACGTCTTCGATTCATTGACTATACGACAACTGTCGATAAAGTAAGAATTTCAACTTCATGAAGATGCTTGCAGATATACAAATTAATAGGACTGACCCTAAACTTGTAAATAACATATATTGGAAACAACAAGCTGCCATTGATATTGATAATGAAGAAGGTCAATATCAACCGCTTAAGAGAAGTGTGGCACAGACAAGTGTACTGTCTGCAGAACCTGTTTCCCTATAAAGTTAAACTATTTTTTTTTAGTAATTTAGAAGATATGAGAGGAATTACCATTGAGATATAACATCTATAATGTTAGATGATAAAGTAAAGTGCTTAGACAGATTAGACGTAGACAGCCTAGATTTGTATGGACATGTTAAGAGAAGAAATAAACAAGAGAACTTGATGACAACTGGCACAACTGAGGGAAAAAGAACAAGGGGAAGGCAAAGACGTAAATATCATGGTGGCTTGGCCACTTTGCATGGTCGAGACAAGAACAGGGAGCTTATTCACGACTCTGGTGAACGTGTGAGATGGCGAAACGTGACCGCCCACGCTTATCGGCACGGCACGTTGTTATGATGATGTTAGTATATACGTGTGCATACGTTTATGTTTGTTACTATGGCTGGACTACGATTTTCCCCGTGCCCCCCCAACCCCCTTTTTTTTCTCCTACGCATACACATAAACGCCATCGTGGCATGCACAACGTTTGAATATGTTTAACTTATCACTAAAGTAAAGCTAATATTCACATTTTGTGTCTTTGCTGAGTTGCTGAGCTGAGTCAAGAATCGACATCGCAGCACTCAAGACATCGACATCGGAACTCACTTCCTCTTCACAACCCAGCAAATAGTCTCAATAATAATTGCACCAGACGCAGTCTGTTTATCTGTCCGTCTGGCCGGTTTCGGGATGTGGATTTTAATATATGAGAATATTTAGTTAAGTGTCTAGGATTTAGTTAGATTCTCGTTTCGCTTCTAGAATGCAAGGTGATCATGGAATCCTACCATAAACACAAGAAGGAAATTACTTCACTCCTGTTTATAACTGTATTTATGTGTATGTCTCCATTCCCACTTACCACCATGTTAACTTGTATATAGTGTTAGAAGACATTGAGTGTTTACAACATATATAACAACCACAGGCAATATGAGGGAGTGCAAAACATACAAAGGTATATCACTCCTGTGCCATATAGGGAAAATGTATGCAAAACTATCGGAACAAAGAGCTAGACCCGTCGTTGAACAGCAGTTAAGCAAAGTACAATTTGGTTTTCTGAAAGGTAAAAGTTGCACTGATGCATTATTTACACTTAGACAAATACGTGAAAAAACTATCGAATATAGTGACCAGCAGAATATTGTGTTTGTAGATCAGGAAAAGGCTTCCGATAGAGTAGACAGATACAAATTATTTACCATCCTTGAAGACTATGGGATACACGGGCAATTGCTAGAAAACATCATAGCCATGTACCACTCGAGCCAAAGTGCAGTAAAAACACAAGAAGGTACATCAGATATGTTCACAGTCAATACAGGAGTGAGACAGAGATTTGTGCTCTCTCCGCTGCTATTCAATATCTACATGGACAGAATTTCCAAAGAAGCAAGTCTCGACAGAACAGATTCAGAAAATTTAGAACTCTTTACTCCAGATGAAACAACTGACCCACAGGGAATAAATGACCTTCTATTTGCAGACGATCAGTGCCTGTATTACAGCGACGAGGGCAGACTACAAAATCATATTACTAATCTGAGTTCAACCTGCAGCAGATACAATATGAGTATAAACACAGCCAAAACCGAAGTAATGCGAGTTAGCAGATCGCCGGACCCACTAAGTATACAGATAAATAAAACAACTCTGAAACAAGTTAAAGAATTCAAACACTTGGAAGTATGATCACAGAAGATAGCAGATTGAACAGAGAAATTGAAATCAGATATCAAAAAACTAGTGCACTTACATATCAACTATCACCCTTACTGAAACATCCAAACATACCCATGTCCGCAAAACGACAGATAATAAACAGCATATTCACACCAACCCTATGCTACCAATCTCAAAGCTGGACTTTATCCAAATTACTTACACCTTCGCAAAATCAACACCTGCGAAATTAGATGCCTGAGGAAAGTTGCCAACTTAACAATCCGAGACCGAGTAAGAAATGCTATTATCAGACAGACAGTGGGATCAACACCTTGTGTCACATTTATTGAAAGACATAAGATCAAGTGGTTTGGCCATGTTGTTAGAATGCACCATCAGCAACTACCATCACTGGCCTTACTTCAATGATCATCTGCGACGAAACCACGAGGATGTCCAAGAAGCAAATGGATTGACGACATCAGAGACATTGTACAACCACACGGAATGACACTATCCAGTGCCGCCCACCGGGAGCTGGAACGCAAATTTTTCCTCCCCACAACGCTTGACGGCAGAAGTGGAAGATGATGATGATGATGATGATGATAACAACCACCGTTGAACAAACCCCAACAAGCAATTGACGTAAACATCTATAGTTTAGGACAAAAGTTCAGGCATTATATGAAGATCTGATTAGACATATAGATAAATGTAATGACTACACTGAATTTCCAGAACAGGCATGGGATGATTTTCAATGTCAAGAACACATTAAAATGTGATAACCCCCATTGTCCCAAGAAAAAATAATGTTATTACAAACAACACAACAACCACTAATTGGTTCTACTATCCTTGACCCATTTTACAGAGATAGATGCAAAACAATTCAGAAAAACCAAACATATAAAACAATTGTTTCTCACATCATTTACAACTCTCATAGTTAAAAATCATTAATAAGATGGAGCCAGAATGCTCAACTATAACAACCACTATTTCGTTATACCCTTCATTGAAGAAATCTGCCGACCTTACAAATCCATGGCATGAAAAGAACCACACATAATGCATATATTGTACTAATAATTAAATTAATTATTTAATTTTTTAAAAAGTCCTTTTCCTTAGGTATTGCTGTCGGTTATTCTTCTCCAGTGCGACGCAGATAATGTCCAATTTTCCTGGGACAGAAATAAATGTACTCACAGTCCTGTTCTCCTCACATTATGTCCACTGAAGTTGGCTGGTGAATCTTTATAATCCATTCATTCATTCATTCATTCATTCAGTAGCATGTCCTTTGCATAACCATACTATTCGGAAATAACCGTTCACATATCCCCTCCATGGGGCTGAGGTTACGAATACTCTGTTTCCAGGAGGCTGGGTGTCCTTGTGAAATTGAGGCTTGGGTTGGTCAAACTTTCAGGAGATACAATTTGAACCTTCGCACAAGGTTCTTCCCTATATCACCATATCCGATGAAAAGTTGACGGCCCTTCAGCAGCTCGGCTTCTGATATCCGAATCCCAATTATGTACACATGCATTTTCACCCACCTAGTCACTAGTCGATAACCCATTCCACACTTGATGATGGCATTTAGGCTGACATGGGACTAGCAAAAGGTTATTCGTTACGAGCCAGTCCAGTGTAGGAACATTTAATGCTGAGAGTCATTCATTGTTTCATCTGGAACTATGTCCCGGGTTGGGCTGCACAGGCATGGGACTGAAGAATATTAATTCCAACACACAAACTGGGAGATGCAAACAGTCAGATGATTCTTTTTGTTGCATGCGTAGAGGCATTTACTCCGCTAGCTTCTTTCATATGGTCTTTCTGATGGTGTTTTGGTCTGAGATCTGGAGTTTATCTGGCTTTTTTCAGGGTGTTTCATATTTTGAACCTTGAGATAATCTGGTTTCTCAGTTGTTATTCAGTTGATATTAAGTTGGTATTCAGTTGGTACCTTGGTTGTGATATTGTTGTTATCTTGGTGTAGTTCAGTGTCTTCCCAATTTCTTTGAGTTGGTTTTCATATCTAGAACTTGGTGTTGGGTCTGCCGCTGTATGACTGATGTCAAAGGATTATTCATTGCTGTATAGGAAACTGGGAATGTCCCATAGTTTCGTTGACCTCGCGGATTGATGGTGCATCAGGCTGTACCTCTCAGACGTAAAAGTAGATGCTACTCTGGCGTCGGTGTATTCTGAATATCCATTTATCTTGATAGACAATTAAATACAGAGATCCGTCCTGGATATCCTGACAGAAGTAGGAATATCAATCGCTGAGTGTCGATCATCTTAGTACATGTCTTTTGCTGCTAGGCAGCGGATAAGTGTGGCAGTTAGCGTTGGTGTTTAGATCCAGACTGTATGTATAGGACATTTAGTCCTAACTCACTTTCAACAGGCTTTTTACCCAGGATCCTGTTTGGTGATACGTCCAAATCCACCTCTTGTTTCTCTTCTAGAACTGGAAATGACAAAAGAATACAAACACCTTGTGGTGTGATAACATTTTCACAAAACAAATACAAACAACAAAAGGAGAAAGAGAAAGGAGTGGGTTTCCAAGTTCCATGTCCCTCGTCGCTGTTGTAGAGCCATACTGACTCTAAAGGTGAGAAAGGCGTCTTCTCACACGGTATTCTTTTCTATGTTGTTACTGGGACTTTTCTGATGAGGGAAGCCATCCTTTCCATCCAACACATTGATACTGCATCTGCCATCACTTTGAAGAGAATAACCAAGACATAGGCTCTTTTGTTTCTGATTCCTCGTCTTCTTTCCTTCGCTATTATCAGCATTAGGCCACGGCTATTCAACATTATCTTCTTGTGTACTGACATACACAAGGTATCATACATCATCTCTCATGTCTCCACAGGAGTCACATTCCAATGCATATTCCCCACAGTGACAGTAACAAATATGAACAGAAAATATCTCATACCGAGAACACATGTAAATCACTCGTATATAAATGAATGATAATCATAATAATAATGCAGGAGCCAATGTTTTGGATTTCCTCACTCGTCAATCCCTAAGATTGGAACATATAGTCTTCTTCTTCTTCCCTTCTTCCTATGGAAGCATGAGGTTAGTGAACGCTGTGATACATCTTACCAATTGCTGCTTGTGTAAGAAATATCCTGATTTAGAGAATACTTCTGCAACATGGTCTCATTATGATTGTTGTTGGCAATGTCTGAACATAAATCTTCGCTTATGCCCCTACTACAGTGAGGTGATGCGGAGTGAAGGCACATCCTATCAGAACATTCAATTATATCATGCGTTGTCTTTCTTTATTCTTGAGATTATGGCATTTCCTTAGCAATATTTATGAAATGATTACATGTCCATCATCCATATTGTGTGGTTACTAAAGTGTAAGCCAGAATGTTGTACCAATATGGTACGATAGCTCAAGTTACAAGTTAGAAGATAGCAAAACGATTTCTCCAACATGAACTAGTTCATAAAATGCGTTATCAATATTGTGCTTCCGCATGGAGAGAAAGTTTCATGAAATGTACGTAAGAGTTCCTACAGCACATAGATTATTTGCAGATTTTATAGGCATTTATAATGAGATAGTTTCACAATGCATATAAGAGGTTTTAACATAGGCATTTGACAGTGTAAGCATAGAAATTTGATAGCGTGTAAAAAAACGTGGCAACTCAGTAGTAAAAATCAATCAGGCTCTAGTTTACAAGAATTATTGATTTCTCCCGAGTGTTGCCGGGGCCCATAAGGGAAGCAAAGAATAGCAACACTGTAACCTACCACGCATGTCGTAAGAGGCGACTAAGGAGGTTGATGGTTCTGTCGTCCTTTTACTGAGTGAGTGCGTGGCGCATTTCGTTTGAAATGCTTTTGAATCTGCCCGAGGTTTTTTGAAACGTGACTGCATGTTTGGAGCGATGGCAGATGGCTATGTCCCAGAGTTGATCGGTTTTTGCCTTATGCAGAAATGCGTGGCTGCTGGGCTTCTGGTTGACTGCCACTGCCATCGACGATGAACTGTATTTTCTTGGACTGTATGGGTGAACATCTAGGAAACATCCTGATGGGAAAATGACTGCCGATTCCATCAGAGATGAACTGGGTGTTTCGTGGGGGATTGGTGTGTCGACATTCTGGCGGCAGCATTATGCACAGTGTTTCTGTGCAGGCTGCTGTTTGTCGAGACTCCTGTCTTTCCCACTTTTCACACTGGGCAGTGGCGAGCAATTTGTGTGATATTCACTGGCACAAGAACGGAGCATAATGGGGACGACCCGTTGCTGTGAAGTTGGAAATGCGACTAACTAATTGTTGATTTATCATTTTAACCAATTCTTAATTAAACACAATGATATATGTAATTTATCAAAATGCATAGTTACATATTCAAAAGTAGTTTATATTTAACGTACCTAGTGCTTCAGACGCTGAAAGACTTTGTTTAAAATCTAGCTCCGGTCTTGGCCAAGTATTTGCCCAATCTTGGTGCTAAGATTTTAACTAGGCCCACATACATGTGGCTGTCCCACGGTCCGTCTATCGCTGTTTTCTTCCCCAACGTAAGGTACTTAAACAATAATTACTAGGGCATGCTGTATTTTAAAAAGCGTTAATACTAGGAAATGGTAAGGACGTTTTAGTATACCACACCTGCCGCACCATTCTCTCCAGGCAATGATGGTGTATCAAATCGTCCACACTATACACATGATCACAAAGGGCCCTGAACACATCTTACTTATCGTGCACCAGAACATCACCCAAATGTGCAGATCCAGCCAATTTGTCCGTCAGTTCGTTTCCCAACACACTAGAATGTCATGGGGTAAAGTTCCATCGGATTCCACGTTAGATTGTTTAAATGATGGACGAAGACCTGTCTCTGCCCTTGGTCATCTCGCTTTTGTTGTGACCTAGACAAATATCTACCACTAATTATGTATAGCCTCAACTGAAGATCTCATTGGTGTCTTTTGCAGCATGAATTTGCCTGTCGTTTTCCAAATGTAAAATTCCGGAAAAGACGTAGCGTTCAACCTTTCCCTCCATGGAAGGACAGTGCAAGATATATGCCAGATTTTTATTCATTCTGCTTCAAAGTGTGTCTAAGGAAAGTCGAGGTAAGATTTCGTGGTAACATAGGGTTGGCTGGTTGTGGAAGCCTGTACAAGACTGCGGTTTAACATTAGCTTGTGATGCATTAACGTTCTGGTCATACAGCCTTGAAAGATTTTGCATCTGTTGGGGTGAGGATGGGGAAGATAATTTTCTACCAACCCGGTATCAAAGTCCTACCTTGACAGGGAATGTGTTGCAGTTTCCTTTCCCTCTCACCACTTAGAAATCAGCGGGGTGTCCTGGAACTTCACATCTGTGGAGACACATATTAGAATGTAACCAGGTCATGATTCAGCACATGACATACGGACTGGTTGGGGTTGACCTAGCTTGGTATGTTGATGTGTGTTTGAGTGGATGGCGGGTATGGTTGTGTGTGGATGTGCGGGTGGGAGAAGGATCTGTGTGAGGGTGGGGATGTGTGTTTGGCTTGGTGATTGAGTGTGTGAGCGTGAGTGGGTAGATGGGAGATGTATGTGTTAATAAGTGGCTGGGGGATGCGTGGGTGTAAGTGGTTGAGGGATATGTAAGTGAGTAGGGGATGTGTGAGGGGATGAGTTTATGGGTGGGGGTGTGTGTGGTGGGTGGGGTATGTGTGTGTATTGGAGTGTGTGTTTGTGAATAGGGGATGTGTTGGCGGGTGGGATGTTTGTGAGGGATGTGTGTATGGGTGAGGAGATGTGTGCGTTTGAGTGGGGATGTGTATGTATGGGTGACGTGTGTGATTAAGAGATGTGTGGTTAAAGGATGTGTGGTTGAGGGATGGGAGGATGGAGGATGTGTGGATGTGTGGAGAATGTGTGGGTGGGTGGAAGATTTTTGGGTGGGTGAGTGTATGTAGGTTGGGAGATGATGGGGTGTGTGTGGGTGGTTTCGGGATGTGTGGGACGGGAGGTGGAGAGATTGTGTGGGTGGGGGCAAAGATTTGTATGTGGCTAGGTGCGGGATGTGTGACTTGGCGGGGACATGTGTGTGTGTGGGTGGGGGATGTGTGGTTGGGGGATGTGTTTTTGGCTGGGTGGTTGGAGGTGTGTGAGTGGAGGAGGGTTTGTGGGTGGGTGATTTTTGGTGGGTTATGATGATGGGATGGGTGGAAAATGTGTGTGTGGATTGTGAGATGTGTGTCCGTGAGGGATTTGTGTGGGTGTTGATGTGTGGGTGCTGGCATGTATGTGTGCCTGAGGTGTGTGTGTGTGGATGGGTGGGAGATGTGGGTGTTGGGATATGTGTGGTGGGTGGGAGATGTGTGAGTGGGTGGGGAGATGTGTAGTTGGGGGATGGGTGGATGGATGGGGCATGAATGTGTGCCTGAGGTGTATGTGTGGTTGAGTGTGGGATGTGTGGGTGGATGGGGGATATGTTGGTGGATGGGGGATGTGTGGGCGGGTGGGTGATGTGTCACATAACATGGTAACACGCTTTGATTATGTCTACAGCATTCATTTGACAATGTTTTTTTTTCCTATGTGAATGTAATATGCACTACTGATGAACGAAAGGTGAGTGATTGGAAGGGCCAAAAGTAAGACGGGCCTGCATGCCCAGTTTGTTACCCTTTGAAAATAAAGTCCATACGTTCATTTGTTCGTTTGAGGTGGACGCATTGGTGTATTCACTGGCAGATTACACTGATAATGCCATGAGCGCCTGAGTTTGATGCCTGAGTTCGTCACCCCTTTGGAGATGGAAAGACTGGTAATTTATACCTCCGTACATGTAGCTCAACAACATGTGATAATCCATGCACATCACAAATGTATCGCAAGTTCCCCTTTCGGCAATTGTATTGTGTAATGATACAGTATTGATTGCAGACAATGCACAGGATCTGCAACAATTAGTAGACGCGGTTGTTGTACACAGTGAGCAGCTGGGGTTGGAATTAAATTGTAAGAAGACACAGGTTATGGTCGTCACTAGGAAGAACGAAGTACAACATGTAATATACAAGTAAATGGGAATGTTCTTCAAAATGTGAATCGGTACAACTATCTCGGAACAGTCATAACATCTGATGGGAGATGCCTTGAAGAGATTAGAACAACAATCACCATATCGAAAGTAGCCTTTAGGAAGATGAAAAACATTCTGACCAATAAAATGATGTCAATTGAAACGAGAAAAAGAGTGTTGAGGGGATACATAGAGCCTGTTCTTTTGTATGATGTGAAACTTGGACAATGTGCAGTCAAGCTGAAAAACATCTGATGGCTGCAGAAATGTGGTTTCTGAGGAAAATGCAAAGCGTACCATGGACAGATAGAAAAACCAATGACCAAGTACTACAGGAGACAAATGAAAATCGTGAATTGATTAGAGAAATTAGACGAAGACAGTCAAAATTATTTGGACATGTTATGAAAAGAAATGGATTGGAGAACTTGGTGACAACTGGTAAGATCGAAGGGAACAGACCAAGAGGAAGACCGAGAGGAAAATACCTGGATGGCTTGGCGGCATGGCACATGATTGATTGTGTAATGTTGCCTCCGCAGGTTTTGTGTATTTCCTGTCACCTCAATACTCATGGGCACAAGCAGCATGTAAAAGGTCTAGGCAAGTATGAGTCATCAACACATTTTGCAATGCTCTGTACAGGACATTGTCATCAACCCCCAACGCCAGGTTGTTTTCTTGGCAATTTTACATTCAGTTGTTTGCTATTGCTTTCTTAACGAGATGTCAAAGTTTAAGTCAAGCCTAATGCCGGTGAAGTGATTGAACCCATCCATCCCGCCATCAACGCTCCTAACGGTCTTATTCTTTCGACCGCGTCGACGCCTACAATCGCATTATGGTAAAGACAATTTGACAAGTGGTGATACAGCTGGATTGAGAGATGTTTAATTGATACATTTGAAAATAGATGATAAACAGCTAAACATGTTGATGAAAAGAGAAGCTAAGTAATGACTGCATGTATTTGTTGGGTTGATGTTCAGTAAAGTGTTAGCCATGGTATATGCATATATATGCAGTCTGAATACACGATGTATGTATATACATATGGCATATGTGTGTGTGTGTGTATGTGTGTATATATATATATATATATATATATATATATATATATATATATATATATATATATATATATATATATTTTGCATATCCTTTACAGGACATCGCTGTCAACACCAGCATCTTTCAGCTGTATGTTGATTTCTTGGCAAGATTACGCTCAGTAGTTTGCCATTGCTTTCTGAGCGGCCGGCTCACATACCCCGTAAGTTACCGATGCGATTCGAACCACTGCTGATTCTCACCGTCATCACGTCACCCACGAGAGTATACGAGATTATGGAGAAAAGTCATAACCTCTAAGCCACGAAGCATATATATATATATATATATATAGAGTCAAGGAGAAAATTATTGCAGAAAAGTCACACACCAAGCGTTTGAGACGTAAGATGGTGCATGATGGTGGAAATGACCACGTGTTCACATGCACCCACTGTGAACGGACATTTACAGCGCAAATTGGTCTTATCAGTCACACTCGCTACCGCCATAGTTAAAAGTTATTATGCCTTTTTATAGCACAAACTATCGTCTGTCAAGACGGCAAGGTGCCAATGAGATGAGAATGAGATATATATATATATATATATATATATGTATAAGCATCAGCTAATATTCAAAAGCACGCGTGAACAACAACACTTCAATCTGTCAAGCATGTCATAAGAGGCGACTAAGGATTGTTGGTGTGAGGCTGCTACCTTAACAAGTAGAAATCTATATCTGCATAATACGACTAATCAAGAACAATTCTATTTAAAGCTTGACCATGTTATTTGAGGTCGTGTGCTCCATTTTGAGATGGAATTAGAGGAAGAGGATCAGAGGGAGAGGGACAGGATAATTAATGAAGCATTCATATGGGGAATAGGGGAATTGAGTATGTAGATGGTGTAGATGTGTATAGTGTAGATGTGTATAGTGTAGATGTGTATAGTGTAGATGTGTATAGTGTAGATGTGGTTAGTGTAGATGTGTATAGTGTATATGTGTATAGTGTAGATGTGGATAGTGTAGATGTGTATAGTGTAGATGTGTATAGTGTAGATGTGAATAGTGTAGATGTGTATAGTATAGATGTATATAGTGTAGATGTGTATAGTGTAGATGTGTATAGTGTAGATGTGTATAGTGTAGATGTTTATAGTGTTGATGTGTACAGTGTAGATGTGTATAGTGTAGTTGTGTATAGTGTGGATGTGTATAGTGTAGATGTAGATAGTGTAGATATGTATAGTGTAGATGTGTATAGTGTAGATGTGGATAGTGTAGATGTGTATAGTGTAGATGTGTATAGTGTAGATGTGGATAGTGTAGACGTGTATAGTATAGATGTGTATAGTGTAGATGTGGATAATGTATATATGTATAGTGTAGATGTGGATTGTGTAGATGTGTATAGTGTAGATGTGGATAGTGTAGTTGTCGATAGGGTAGTGTTCACATGCACACACTGTGAACGGACATTTACAGCGCAAATTGGCCTTATCAGTCACACTCGCTACCGCCATAGTTAAAAGTTATTATGCCTTTTTAAAGCACAAACTATCGTCTGTCAAGACGGCAAGGTGCCAATGTATGTATGTATAGTTTTGGATAGTGTAGATGTGGATAGTGTAGATATGGATAGTGTAGATGTCGATAGTGTAGGTGTGGATAGTGTAGATGTGGATAATGGTAATTTGGATCATTTAGTGAGTCATGCAAATGTTTTTCAGCTGTTCGTTTATTCCATTACGATGTGTTCATCCGCTGTTATGTTGTTCCATGAAGTGATACTTGCAAATATTCATCAGTTGTTAAATACCATTTAGTGATACGTGCAATTGTTCATCAGTTATAGTGTTGTTCCATGCAGTGATACATGCAAGTGTTCATGAACTATTGTGTTGTTCCATGTAGTGATACATGGAAGTGTTCATGAGCTATTGTGTTGTTCCATGTAGTGATACATGGAAGTGTTTATGAGCTATTGTGTTGTTCCATGTAGTGATACATGCAAGTGTTCATCAGCTGTTGTGTTTAGTATCATGCGAATTGAAATATGCGGATATTAAATGTGTGTTTAAAGAATGCAGGCTGACTTGGTTAATGCTATTCACGTAATAACTATTGTAAAATCTACTACACGCCACACAGAAAAAGACATGTTGTAAAGGTTTCTATGGCCACAGTTGTCTTCCTTGTCCTGGAGGGTCCAGAAATCCTTGCAGTGGAAACGGAAAGGTCAGTGGCTGTGTTTTTGTAGACACATATTCTTATACCTTGTGTCTTTTTGTATTAGTTGTTGAATGTTCATCTATGTGGTTGTTTTAATAGAACATGGACTAACTTATTTAATTGTGCTTCTTGTGTCTTACAGTGTAGAAACACATGAATAAACACATGCACATGCAACAGTCATAGCTGGCCTACCTTGGTGCAATTTTATGTGAATGTAAGACACAGTGATCATGTAAGAATAAAGAGATTAACCAAATAGAAGAAGGATCTTCCAAAATCAGAATTAGCATGTGCTATGGATGTAATCTGCCGAAGGTCTAGGACAGACTCTGAAAGTTAGTTAGTTAGTCGACAGATCATCCTCATTGCACATCGAACCATTCAGTCCATAAGTGCTCGGATCCCCTCCTCAGCAAATCCCGCAACGTGTAGTGGCTAACGACGCCAGTTCTGTTTTGGTTTATCAATCTTCTTTGGCTTCCTGCGTAGTGTTCTTGTTTGGCCACCCCTCTTTTAATTTGCTGCTCTCGCAGTCTGGCCATTGTTGTAGATTCACAGTCATCACTTGGTTCTCGCAAAAGTCTTACTTCTCGTAGAGCATTCAGAATGTCGGCCTGGTCCATGGCGCGTCCGCCCTCCACAGTAGCCTCACCTGCGAGCTTGTCAGCCCGCTCATTTCCTTGTACTCCCGCATGCCCTGGCACGAAGATGAAACTAATCTTTGCCAGTCGAGACCGCTCCAGAGGCAGCAACCATTCTCTTCGGATCGACCCCTCCTCTATCCTCTTGATCATGTTCATTGAGTCGCTAAGGAAACAAGCCCTAGTGAATGTCTGTGTCTCGGGCCATGTTATTGCTTTACTTACTGCCATGACTTCCATGGTCAGGCTACTTGTGGTTTCAGTGAAAGCACCAGAGTTCTCCTTCACAATTCTCCCTCCGGCCCGAGCTGTAAAGGCCCATGAGCTTCTCACATGTCGGACGACTGACCCTTCTGTGTAGATGACCGCGTCACCGTCTAGCGAATTCTCGAAAATCAACGCTTGTACTTCAGCCTCAACAGCAGCCGGATTTTCTTGTCTGCATTTTCTATCTAGTTGGATGCAAACTGAAAAGGATGTGCAGAAGTCTGTTGGCACTTGCACCCACTCCTCGCCAGGTTCTAAGCCCTCAAGTGAACACACCTGTTGAAGAATGTCTTCGGCTTGACCCATCCACGACCGTCCTCTTTTTAACCTGCTGCCCTTCACCTTCCTAATTTTACTATGCAGTGGATGTTGTGTGTTTGCGTTAATTCTGAGGTAGGCGCGTGCCCTGCAACCTTGTATTCTCTCTTCAATGGTTGGAAAACAAAGAAGGTAGCGCATCGCCCTGCATGCTGTATCTCTTGTACATCCAAGAATAATGCGCATAGCTTCATTCTGTATCCTTTCCATCCTTTCTATCTGCTTATGGCTGAGAGTCAGGATTGCCATTGCATACTCCAAAACAGACATGACCAGCCCCTCGTACCGAAGACATAGATGGCGCTGCTCACAGTTTGCTGCCGCCATCACCCGCATCGCTGCCAAACCCCGCTTGGCCTTTGTTATCACCTGGTCTATGTGCACATTATAAGCAAGGCTTCGATCAAACCGTATCCTCAGGTAATTCATTGCCTGCGTTCTTTCCACCGTCTCTGAACCCAGCATTACAGTTGGTGTTGGAGTGTTGACAATATGATTATTCAACGAGAACCAAGTCACTGTTGCCTTTGTTGGGTTGACCATTGCCCCAGCTTCATCACACCAAGTACTTATGTGATTGAGTTCGGTTTGTAGTTTCACAGCAACCTCCTCTCTATCCTTACCCTGACGATACACTAAAACATCATCGGCATATGACAATATCCTGCCAGGTCCAGTGATCTGCTCACTGGTGATTCTCACTGTGTAGGCGTTGAACAGTACCGGAGATAATGGTGATCCCTGTGGTAGGCCAGGATATATTGTTGTTGGTTCTGAAGTCCAACTGCCACATCTAAAAACTACTTTCCGTTGGAAGAGGGCTGCAGCGATCCAACTAAGGAGGAATGGACTTACGTTTAGTTCGAGAAGCTGAAACATTAAAAAATCCAGTGGTACTCTGTTGTATGCGTCCTCAAGATCAATCGCTGCAGCAACGGTTTCAGTGCCTGAGTGGAAACCTTCATAGACATCCTGGGCAAAGACTGCTGCATTGGTCCAGGTTTCTCTTTTTGGACGGTACCCACCCAGGGTGGGTGGGAAAACACCTTGCCTCTCTAGTTGGCTTGATATTTTCCTGGCAATTACCTTCTCCAGCAGCTTGCCTATTGTATTCTGCATGGTTATAATTCGATATCCCTGAATTTTTTTGTGGTCTTTGTCAGGCTTCGGCAAGGGAATCAGATAGCTGTGTAACCATTCCTCCTCGATGCTAGCACTCCCTATACTGTTGTTGTACATGTCTGCTAGTTTCTCTAGCTCATTGTCGGTACACCTATTTATGTCGTCGTATCTTATGCCATCAGGACCTGGAGCACTGTTTTGTGATCGTCGAAGCACAGCCTTGATTTCTTTCACTGTCACTGTGTCTTCATCCGAAGTGTTCTGGGCCTTGCATCTGTCTGAGGTGACCTCCTTGGCCAAATTTCGGCCTCCCATGTCTGTCTGGTTGCTCTGCTCAAGGTAGCGTTCAAAGTGGGCTTTACCCTTGTCCTCGTCAGTCCTCTGCCAGATGAGGTCAGCACCTTGGAAGTCAGAAATGCTCTTATTCTTGACTACACCACTCACGCTTTTATGTAGTTGCCAGAACAATTTCAGTGACTTGTCTGTGCTTACTCTTTGACACACCTCTGCCCATTTTTCGCTTTTAACAACCTTGACCAGTTTTTTTTGAAGTAGCTTACTTTTGTGTGCATCTCTCTTTCTAAGTGCAAGCAGGGACTAGGATGACCAGCTCTGTTCTTCTTGGCATTTTGCCATCTCCTTACAGCACTACGCTTATCCACCCAAGCCTTCTCCACCTCGAAACTCCACCACGGTGGCTGCTCCCAGCTTTTTTTCCTGCCCTGAAAGCAGACACGAATCAAAATTGACCTTGTCTTAACCGTCTGCTGTAAGGACTTGCAAGTGGTCACTCCAATAAACACATAGAGACGTCTGCTGTAAGAAATGCTGGACTTACAGTTTGCATGGTGTGGGCCACATCAAGACATGGGTCCGAATAAAAACACAAAGTTTGACTAAGAATCTCCACAAAAGTATTTACCAACAAAACAACAAGAACGAAATAATTGGAATACATATTTTCTTAATAGAAGCAATGGCTGCAGCAGGACATAACGTTATGAACTACAAACAGTTAGGTATATGTAGTTTCTGCGAAAAGATGACACACATTAAACATGGAAATAATATACATACATAACAAAGGACTCCATAAAGGTGAACACAAATCACAGAGTGAAAATCTCCCAAAACAAGAGATTATATATATATATATATGTATATATATATTAGCTGACTCGGCCCGGCTTCGCCGAGACCCTGGCGGGGATCTATCTATCTATCTATCTATCTATCTATCTATCTATCTATCTATCTATCTATCTATCTATCTATCTATCTATCTATCTATCTATCTATCTATCTATCTATCTATCTATCTATCTATCTATCTATCTATCTATCTATCTATCTATCTATCTATCTATATATCTATCTATCTATCTATCTATCTATCTATCTATCTATCTATCTATCTATCTATCTATCTATCTATCTATCTATCGCATATCTTTTATATTGTTGCTGTTCTCTGTTAGCCTTGAATGATGTGTGAATGAAATAATGTATGAAAGAGAGTGATAGAAGGGCAGAATGTTAGACGGGCCTGCGTGCCCAATTCTTAACCCTTTGAAAATAAAGTTTGTTCGTTCGTTCGTTCGTTCATTCTTTCTATCTATCTATCTATCTATCTATCTATCTATCTATCTATCTATCTATCTATCTATCTATCTATCTATCTATCTATCTATCTATCTATCTATCCATCTATCTATCTGTCTGTCTGTCTGTCTGTCTGTCTGTCTGTCTGTCTGTCTGTCTGTCTGTCTGTCTGTCTGTCTGTCTGTCTGTCTGTCTGTCTGTCTGTCTGTCTGTCTGTCTGTCTGTCTGTCTGTCTGTCTGTCTGTCTGTCTGTCTGTCTGTCTGTCTGTCTGTCTGTCTGTCTGTCTGTCTGTCTGTCTGTCTGTCTGTCTGTCTGTCTGTCTGTCTGTCTGTCTGTCTGTCTGTCTGTCTGTCTGTCTGTCTGTCTGTCTGTCTGTCTATGTTTGGCCCGTTCCCGTTAAAAATATATATAGAATAGAAGAATAGAAAGATTGATAGGAGAAAATATGATTGGAAGAGATCTATATAAATTAAACTTACCAAGATATCACGAACAGCCAATAAATGGTGGGCGGTGGGTTGACTGCAGAGTACTGCAAACGATATGCACCTACCTTTCTCTCACAAAAAAATTACTTTTTATTTTTAACGAACGAAAATCTTTCGCAGGCCCGTCCTACATTCTGTTCTTCTCAATTTCCTCTCATACATGTTTTCATTCAACATCTCTTATGAAGCAATTCTTTGACAACAAAAGAACAATAAGCATTAAAATGCATGACAAGTAACTCGTCGAGGAAATGATTGACATGGGCATCATAAATACCCAACGTAGGTGTAACGCGCCATACATATGAGAATGTTACAAAAAATTAATGTGCTGTTGAAGAAAAATAAAAAATGAGTTAGAAAATTTTCACTATTTAAATAGATGCATTATTTTTATGAAAACTTTGAAAATACCTTAAATATTATATCATTGTTATTATAACTCATATGCATGTAAATAACTGTAGACAAAGAGTTTATAAATCTTTGAAAACAATGCAACAATCTATATATAAAATATATAGCAATGTTATTAAAAGTTATGCCTCTTGAAATAACTTTTCTTAAGTTAAGTCCCCTCGCTATATATATATATATATATATATATATATATATATATATATATATATATATATATATATATATATATATATATATATATATATATATATATATAAATGATAAGATATTACAATATTAAACTTTAGTAAGTAAATAGCTGATTGTACACTAACAAACTATGGCAGTTGGCTGCACGGGAATGAGAAGAAGACATGTAGAAAATTTCATCTCAGTCGGATGGACCGTTCGCGAACGCATAAAGAACGGACATACATACAGACATACATCGTCTTTCATATATATATATATATATATATATATATATATATATATATATATATATATATATATATATATATATATATATATTGTCACAGCCTCACATTAGTCATATTATCTGGTAAACTAACATTAGTTAATAGAGATTAGCCAAGGGCTACAACTCCCGCCCAAAGGGAAAGAAGTAAGACACTCGAAGGCCAGAGTATTCCAGAACCTTCTCGAAGGACTGGTCAGTGAGTCCACCGTCCCGTGGACACTGATGTGGCCCGCCTATTGCGGGGTCCACGAGGAACTCGAACAGGAGTTACCACCCGTGTCGGGACATCGAAGAGGCAACAGGGCCTGCCTTAGAGGGACTCAATAGTTTAGACTCTATAGTTTAGACCCATGTGGGGTTTATAGACTTATGCTAGATAGTATGCTTAGAATGTTTGATGATGTTAAGCTGTGTGATGATGTTAAACCTCTGTGATATGCAATTCAGTGCGGGCTTGTTAAACCCACTGCGCCAACGCACTGTATATTGAAATACAATAAATGTTAGATATTATAGCTAACTGAGTTATTGTTGCCCGTGTGAGCCCGAGCTCAGATACCTAGACATACAACACGCTGACAGGCTCTTTGGTGGCTAAGCTCCGGTTTTGGCATAAGCTTTACATATAAACGGCTATTGATTGCCAAGTAAAATAGTAAATTAATCATATCAAATTGATGTTTGAAGAAGTTTAACGAATGTGCATCTATCTAGTGATCAACTAATATTAATATGAGTCCTTCTGCAGCTAGTCTCTCAATGATGTTAATACGATAAACTATTTTGACATAACTGTAACATTTTTTGACTGTTACTAATGTTTTCTCATTCTACGAGCAGATTGTTCCGCGAATTGTGATGCTTTTTGTGTGGTGTGTAACCTATGTGAACTATCCAACAGTGGCGAAAGTACAAGACAACATTCACAAGGTCTGGGATCATAAGATAAGTTTCACATCATGCCCATTGCAACCCTAAGCGGTACTTATCACCATCCATCCATGTATCATTTGGCTTTGCATTAACTTGTATGTATATTCATGACCTTGTAACCAAAATAACTTTGCATTTATATTTGCGCATGCAATAATTAAGGGAGATAACTAAATTTTCTACTCCCGAACATTTTTCTAAGGGATTTAACTTCAGTAAAATTACCAACAAGTAAAAGTCAAGATGTCTACTTTAGATAAATGTATTGAGCAAGGTATTAAATTAGGTTATAAAGAAGAGAAACTGTCAGAATGGGCACAGAAGACGCACGCAGAGAACATTGCCCGTGAAGAAAGAGCGATAGAACGAGAAGAAAAACAGAGGCAAAGTCAGGCGGAAGAAATGAAGATACAGATGCAAATGGAGGCAGAAGAGAAAAAGATTCAGATGCAACTACAATCTGAAGAGAAGAAAATGCAATCACAGGCTCAAGAGAAACAAATGGAGCTTGAGGCGGCGGCCAAACAAGCACAATTGAATGCCGATACACAAATAAAATTAAAACAGATGGAGATTGATTCCAACGTAGAAATATCTGTAAATAAACTAAGAAGCAAAGAGGAAGAACAGAAATATAATAAGTATAAAGGCCTCGTGAAAGCATTCTGCTCAGGAGATTCCATCAGTGCATACCTGGAAAATTTTGAGTGTTTAATGTCCTACCATAAGATCATAAAATCAGACTGGTCATTTATTTTAATGAGAAACTTAGCTCTAGAACCTTTGAAAGTAATAGAAACAGTGCCACAGGAAATGAGAAAAGATTATGACTACTTAAAACAACGCATTCTCCAACATTTCTCTTTAGATACTGCAGATTACCAACAACAGTTCGCTAAATTATCCCCTCAACCAAATCAAACCTTCATAGATTACGTATCGACAGTTCAGGATGTGTGCACAAAGTGGATTAACTCGGCTAAGACTAACAATAGCCATGACAAACTAAAAGAACTCATTATTATTGATAAAATAGTTAGTACAATCCCCACACCTTTTGCTAAGTTTTTGAAACAAATGGACTGTAGGAGTATTCAGGATGTAGAGACAAAGGGGAACGCATTTTTCACAGCGAACAGAGACATTTTCCAATTAAACCTAGGTCAGAACGAAACAGCAGCAGTGGTAAACACTAAATACTCGAAACCAGCTGAAAGCAAGTTTAAACCACGCTCAAATGTCAGGAAGCCAGTTAAGTGCCAATATTGTAGTTTGACTCACGAACAATACGCTATGTGCGATAAATCGCCTAACTATCCTCATCACCTCAAAATGATTGTGGAGAAGCAGAAAAACAAAAGAAATGCGTACCAGAGAGCGGTCAAATGCTATTTTTGCAGCAGCTTTGGGCACTTTAGTCGCTTTTATGATGGCCAAAAATTACTAAAACAGGCCAATGCTGCACTGGTTGAAAGTTCCTCAGAGGAAGATATTGAGTTACTGAATGAGTGTGACAATCAAAGCGAAAGTTTGAGTGAGCTAGGGAATGCGGTGCACATTATTGACACCATTACAGACAGTAAGTGTAACACCTGTACGAAATTCCAACTTGACACAACATTACTATGTGGCCACACTATCCCTATTTCAAATGAAACAGCCAATGCTGCCTTATCTTCTACAGGCAAACTTAATTTTTCAACAGGGTTTGTAAATAACAAAAAGTGCACATTAATTCGTGATTCCGGCGCAACGCTCTATGGGATTAAGAAAACATTAATCAACGACAAAGACTACACACACAAACACGTAACTTGTCGCACATTCTCAGGCACTATAGAGAAATACCCCCCTTGCTCTTGTCGAAATTCGAACACCGTTCATATCAGGACTAGTATTGTGCGCAGCCCTAGAAAATCCGGTCGCCGATATTATACTTGGGAACCTGCCCAACATACGACCTTGCTCTGAAAAGGAAATCAGAGATTGGGAGCGGAAAAACGGTATACAACACCCAAACAGCGATCCAAAAGAGAAACACCATTCATGCTTGTCTCAATCTGCCAAAAGGACAAGGGAGACAACCAATGAAGTGATTCAGAAAGAATTCACCGACGTGTATGATGCAGGGGCGGTCGAATCTGTCAATGATACGACCAATTTAAAACCTCGAATTGAGGATGCCACCAATCTACCAAGTACCAAGCCTGTAGATGTGCAACAATACACACAACACACGAATGCAATAACACGACAGACAACTCACAAAACTCACACCGACCAACTGCAGGAGTCACTAGAAATTGCAGCACCAAACACTACCATCACTAATTTTGGAGATGAACAAAAATTAGATCCTACACTTTCACCATATTTTAGGTTAGTAGGACTTAAACCAAAATTATCTAAAAACGCATTGTGGTCATTTACATTAAACAACAATGTGTTGACTAGATTATACACTAGAGATCAGTCCACAATACAGCAAGTGGTGTTACCACAAGCACATCGAGAGAAAGTACTAAAAATAGCCCATGATTCACCTTTTGGAGGTCATATGGGGTATAAAAAAACTAGAGCTAGGGTCCTGACCCAATTTTATTGGCCAAAATTTTGCCAAGACATAAAAACCTATTGTAGATCATGTGATATATGTCAGAAACTGGTGAAAAAGGGGAAAAACCCTACGGCAGAAGTCCAATCCACCACAACTGCCTCGAGGCCATTCCAAATCGTGGCAGTTGACCTAGTAGGTCCATTGAATCACATCTCAAGTAAAGGGAATAGATATATTTTTACTCTTATCGATCTATGTACGAGATGGCCAGAAATGCTTCCTTTAAGATCTATCTCCTCTAAGGATGTGACGGACATATTGTTAAATATATTCTCCCGTTTTGGCTTTCCGGAGAAAATAATCTCAGATAGGGGAACCCAGTTCATATCCAATGCCACTCAATCGGTAACTAAGTTACTAGGCATAAAGCAATGTTTCACCAGTCCCTATCGACCGGCCGCAAATGGTATCTGCGAAAAACTAAATGGGGACCTGAAACATATGCTATCCAAAGTGACAGCTGAAAATCCAGCCGATTGGGATATACTTCTCCCAACGGTGCTGTTCGCATATAGAGAAGTCCCGCAGTCAAGCACAGGGTTCTCTCCCTTCGAATTGATGTATGGAGCGAACCCAAGAGGACCTCTCACTATTTACAAAGATATCATATCACAACCTGTAAATATCCAACTACCCATTTCCACCTATGATTTGGTCACTGACACCAGAGACAAAATCATACGTTCCTGTATACTGGCCAGAACATCATTACAGGAGAAAGGTGTTAGGTACAGGCAGTACGCCAACAAAGGTGGAAAAACAATTGTATTAAAACCAGGTCAGGATATTTTACTACTGCTACCTGACAAGAGAGATTTACTATCAACCTCTTGGCAGGGACCTTTTAAAATTGTTAGAAGAATTTCGGAAGTGGATTACGAAATTTCGTTAAATGGAAAGATGAAAATATTCCATGTAAACATGTTAAAACCATACTATGCTAGACAGGACACTGACACGAGTGAGCAGACGCAACTAACGGATGACAGAAACGAAACGACAGTGACCCAACTGAGTAACATCTCGACAAACGAAGCATCGTTAACGACGCACTCTTACGACAACAAAGACGACGAAGACATATGTACATTACCGACAATATGTGATAACGACAGCGACGACCAATTTGACGACATATTGACAACGATTAATCTCGACGACGACGACAATGACATTGAGGACAATTTACAAACAGTAGCATCTGTGATAAATCAGACAGACGTAGACAATACTGAAATCCCAGTACCGATTATGAATGACGACGGTAGTATAAAGGACATACAAATCTCTGACACTCTGACACAACAGCAGCGACAAGACATTTTGACTCTCCTTAACGAGTATAAATCTATCTTCTCTAACAAACCTGGACGGACTGACAAAATAACACATTCAATTGTGTTGACAGATCTGATACCGGTCAAATGTAGACCATATTATATTCCTCTGCATTATAGAGCAAATTTAGACAAGGAAATTTTGGATTTAGAGAAAAACAAAATAATTCAGAAGTTTATATCTCAATATTCTTCACCGAATGTCCTGGTGAAAAAGAAGGACCAAACAATTCGTTTGTGCATCGATTATCGAAGGTTAAATACAATAACCACCACGGATGCGGAGCCGATGAATAGCTGTGAAGACCTTATTTTGAACATGTCTCAATCATCCTTATTTTCAAAGGTTGATTTAGCAAAAGGTTATTGACAAGTACCACTAGACCCTGCTTCTAGACATATAACAGCATTCGCCACACCTCTCGGTTTGTACGAATGGAGATATCTTCCATTTGGTCTGAAGAACGCTCCCGCCACATTTGTGAGGTTAACTAGATTGCTATTGCACGGAATTAAAGATGTCCAAGCTTATATTGATGATATATGCATTCATTCTTCTAATATAACTTCTCACTTACTTACACTCAAACAAGTCTTCAACCAAATCTTTCTTTTCGGTCTTACTATCAAACCTTCCAAGGTTGAAATAGGCTATAAACAAATAGACTTCCTTGGTCATAGAATTTCTGAGGGCAAACTGCTGACAGACGAGAAAATTGTTTCGAAGATACTCAATCTAGAAGTTCCTACCACAAAGAAGCAAATTAGAAGTTTATTAGGTCTTATAAACTACTATTCTAAATTTATACCAAATTGGGCAGAACTTACATCAGTGTTTTCGAATATGTTAACAAAAGATCATCCATCAAAAGTTTGTAAAAGTACCAGCTTAGAGGATGCAATATGCAGATTGAAACGCATTTTTTCTAATCCACCAGTCTTACGTTTACCAAACATAGATTTACCCTTATTTTGACCACAGATTCGAGTGCTATCGCAATTGGAGGATGTTTAATGCAAGAAGTGGATGGAGTGAGACACCCAATTCTCTACGTAAGCCGTAAGCTGAAGAAAGCAGAGACCCGTTACTCTACAGTGGAATTGGAGGCATTGAGTCTATTATTCTGTATCCTCAGATTGTCTAAGTTCCTCTTAGGTGCCCACTTCGTTGTACTAACCGACAATTCGCCATTGTTGGTACTGAAGCAAGGTGTTCCCAAAAACCATCGTTTGCAAAGATGGTGTCTTCTTCTTCAAGATTTCGACTTCGAAATCCGCCATATCAGAGGCACTGATAACATTATAGCTGATATTTTATCGCGGCAGACGAATGCGCCATCAGAATAACAGTTGGCACATTTACCATTCGCCATACCAGAAATTGTGATATTTTATTCCGTACCATATAACAGTGTAACTCTACACCTGCTAGAGAACTTTCAGTTAAAAGTAATAACACCTCAGTGAATAGGTTACTTAAAACACCCACAAACGTGAACTGTTGAGAACTATACGACCATCGATCAAAGCTCTAAGACCAATCCGAGCAAGAAACATTAACTATGAAATGATTTCATCTAGTGAACTGACATTGATCACGAAAACATGAAGAACACTTATACTGGACATTGAGAACGTTCCATACTTGCTGTGGCTAATAGACTTTGCTAACAGCCACAATAGAACTACATCAACGACAACACTCAAGAGACAGTCATACTAACTATGAACATTCATGGCACGATACGCTAACAACGATACGCTAACAACGCGCACAACATCGTTGGATTTAGTTATTTAGTTACTTAGTTAATTAATTAATTTAGTATTGAATATATATTATATTATTATGTATATAAAATGTGTTCACCTGTAATTTATACATTTTCTACTATATTGTTACAGGTATTTCCATTCATAGGTTAAATAACCTGCCTATGCCATTTTCTCTATGTAAATTATAAACCATTTTTGAGTCATCGTACAAAAAGTACGTATTATCTTAAAGGGAAAATATCGCCTATTCCGTTTTTTCTAAGGGAAATAACACTTACCTCAACTTTACTTATATATTTTAACCAAATACTATTTCAATGAAAGAAGTGCGAATGGCAGTATGAAAGAATTAAATGAGAGAGCGATATACTGAGCGGACAAATTGTACGCAAAACGTATTTATTTTAATTTGTCTGCGTCTTTCATGTAAATTGTACTACTTGTCTAATTTATTGATACATGTTTACCATTTAGGTTAGTACTCTTAGTTTAGCAGTTAGGATATTACATCTAAGCACCACTGTTTGGAATACCTGATCATGTATTGCACACAGTGGGTAATTCATGATTAAGGATATCCCAACTCGTGACGCTTGGAAATAAGCCACACATTCAGCACACATTTACACAAAACTCAAAACTGAACACTATCAATTAAAATGCAGTCACTTTATTAGTAACATCAACTTATTAGTCAACACACTAACAAGCCAACAGGGACACATGTAGTCAGATGGGATAAAATAACAACGTAACTACATATTTAGCATTATACAACATACGAGAGTAAAAGTGTATTGAAATGCACACACAGAGCAAGATTTGAAGATGTACTTAACTAGCCAAGACTTTTGTCTTGTTAATCCTCTTTAAAACAGAGGTTAATTATCATGGTATCAGTGGGATACTATGAGAAGGACGGGTTGTAAACACAACTAATAAACGTCACGTAACTTCGGTCGGGTAAGCATTGTTAAGGACACAGGAGAGAGAGAGAGAGAGATCTCTTCACAAAATCAGAGAAGTGGTGTCTGGGAGAATACATGAGTGTTGATGCCAGTATGTAGGCTACCAAGTTACTGTCCACCAAACTACATATACCATCCTTATGTGATTCTGTGACAGAATTAGTGCAGAACTAATTACCCTATAACAAACCATCAAATCAGGGGAGAGGGGGGACTCCTGTCACAGCCTCACATTAGTCATATTATCTGGTAAACTAACATTAGTTAATAGAGATTAGCCAAGGGCTACAACTCCCGCCCAAAGGGAAAGAAGTAAGACCCTCGAAGGCCAGAGTATTCCAGAACCTTCTCGAAGGACTGGTCAGTGAGTCCACTGTCCCGTGGACACTGATGTGGCCCGCCTATTGCGGGGTCCACGAGGAACTCGAACAGAGTTACCACCCGTGTCGGATTGCGACACGTGTGGATGGGCAGAGAGAGACGGGACATCGAAGAGGCAAAAGGGCCTGCCTTAGAGGGACTCAATAGTTTAGACTCTATAGTTTAGACCCATGTGGGGTTTATAGACTTATGCTAGATAGTATGCTTAGAATGTTTGATGATGTTAAGCTGTGTGATGATGTTAAACCTCTGTGATATGCAATTCAGTGCGGGCTTGTTAAACCCACTGCGCCAACGCACTGTATATTGAAATACAATAAATGTTAGATATTATAGCTAACTGAGTTATTGTTGCCTGTGTGAGCCCGAGCTCAAATACCTAGACATACAACACGCTGACATATATATATATATATATATATATATATATATATATATATATATATATATATATATATATATATATATATACTGTATATATATATACTTATATATATATACTATATATATATATATACTTCGGAAGAGCGCAATATTGCAGTCAGGTCTTAGTCAGATATGACTGAGCTACCGTATAACAGTAGACGGTACTACCTGGTTTCTGTTAGCGCCGAACGTTGGGCGGCGCTTACCAAACCCGACACCCCACATTGTGCCAACGGCTTCGGGCGGAAGAGCGCAATTGGGAGGGTACAAGCCTTACCCTGGTGCGAGGAAATGCAAGCTAAAGACAAAATTGTCATGGCAGGGCAGACCAGGCCCTAAGCCTTGGTTGGCGACTGGTCTAGGATCGAAGCTCCGACAGGCGGACAGTTAGAGCATTGCTTTGCTGATCCGGCAGCTTCTGCAGCTTGTCTTGTTCCAGATGTAGGGGTGTTACCTTTCCTCTGGAGTGAACTAGGCAGGCCGAGAGAGGGATCATGCTGCATGGGCAACACATGATCTCTATATTTTAGCCCAGGCTTTGTGCTATGGAGAGGCAATAACTCCATCCCTGGTCTTAACTGGTCTCGGAATCAAAGCGAGAGGCAACTGTTACGGGTTATAAGTCCTTGTCAGTTGGCGTAGACATGGGGCGCCACGCGTTGCCTCTGACGGTGGGAGACACCTATAGGTGTCACTGATCAGCTACCGCCCGCCTCAAGCTGGGCAGCCCCCAGCCAATTGGGTACTGATCCGCCACAGCCTGCCTGCTTCAATGGGTGCTTGGGGCTAGGACAAAATCTGAATCGCAGGCTGTAAAACCAATGCACAAGGTACAAACAAAAATATAAATAGAAACCTCAAGCTACGGCTTGCAACCTGGAACGTGAGAACCATGTGTCCAGGATTTTCCACTGACTTGACCAATATTGACGATGTGAGAAAAACGGCTGTGATTGATGCCGAACTAAATCGTCTTAACATTGATATTGCTGGCCTGCAGGAGACTCGCCTCGCTGAGGAAGGGTCACTCAGGGAAAACAACTACACCTTTTTCTGGAAGGGTAAAGGGCAGGCAGAAAAAAGGCAACACGGTGTGGGCTTTGCAGTGAAGAATTCGCTACTGGGAATGATTGAAATTCCAGCAGGAGGAAATGAAAGACTATTATCCCTGCGCTTGGCAACCTCTTGTGGGTTTGCCACCATTATTACTGCATATGCACCGACACTCGATTCCTCTGATGATGTGAAGGATTTGTTCTATGAGGAGTTAGACTCTGTGATCAAGGCAGTTCCAAAATCCGACTACATTTATATGCTCGGTGATTTCAATGCTCGTGTGGGCAAGGACTCGAGTTCATGGCCAGTGTGCCTTGGAAAATACAACATCGGTCGCATGAATGAAAATGGGCAAAGGCTGCCGGAGCATTGCACCAGTAATGACCTATGTATTACAAACTCTTTTTTTAAAACAAAAGAGATGCATAAGGTCACATGGAAACATCCAAGATCCGGCCATTGGCACCAGCTGGACTTCATCATCACACGGAGACAACATCTGAACCATATATCATTGACTCGTAGTTACCACAGTGCTGACTGTGATACGGATCATTCTTTGGTTGTTGCAAGGGTTAGACTGAGACCAAAGAGAATCTACACAGCTAAACACAAATCTAGCCCCAGGATTAATATTATTAACACTTATGATCCTGAAAAGTGCTTTCAGTTTCAACAGCAACTTGAAGACGCTTTCACTGATACACCAGAAAATTGTACAGTAAATGATAAATGGAATAAACTTTAGGAAACTCTTTGTGAAACTGCCGTAAAGGTTTACGGCACTGTGGATCATAAGAGGCAGGACTGGTTTGCGGCCAACAGCGAGACTCTGCAGCCCTTGATTGATAAGAAGAAGAAAGCTCTCTTAAGAAACAAGGAAAGACCAACGCGTAACACTCTGAGTGAGCTAAGGCAAGCTAGGAAGGATGTGCAAAAGGCTGCCAGGCAGTGTGCAAATGATTATTGGATCAAGTTATGTGAGTCCATTCAAATCGCAAGTGATAAGGGAGACATAAGAAGCATGTATGAAGGAATAAAGAAAGCCTATGGTCCAGTGATCAAAAGAAGTGCACCATTGAAAACCTTGACTGGAGAAGTCATCACTGATAAGAAACAGCAGATGGACAGATGGGTAGAGCACTATTTGGAGCTTTACTCAAGTGAGACCAAACTAGCGGATAATGCCCTCAACGCCATAGAGGCTCTACCAACTCTTGACCACCTGGACACACTTCCCACCATAACAGAAGTTAAGTGTGCTATAAATGAACTTGCATCTGGCAAGGCTCCAGGTAAGGATGGGATTCCAATAGAGGTTATCAGGAGTTGGCAAGACACACTCACTATACAGATCCACCAGCTAATAGAGCTATGCTGGCGTGAAGGACAAGTCCCACAGGATTTCAAAGATTCAAGCATCATAACACTGTACAAGAACAAGGGCGATCGGAGCGACTGCAACAACTATAGGGGTATCTCACTTCTGTGTATTGTTGGAAAAGTATTTGCCAGAATTGTTCTGCGCAGACTTCAAGTCCTAGGAGATCAAGTCTACCCCGAATCACAGTGTGGCTTTCGACAGAACCGGTCTACCACTGATATGATATTCTCATTGCGACAAATGCAAGAAAAATGCCGTGAACAGAATCAACCACTGTTTATTGCCTTCATCGACCTCACAAAGGCATTTGATTTGGTCAGTCGTGAGGGTCTGTTCAAGGCACTAAAGAAGATTGGCTGCCCACCAACTCTTCTGTCTATTGTGGAATCGTTCCACACAGGCATGAAGGGTATAATCAAGTTTGATGGTGCAACTTCTGAAGAATTTGAAATCAAGAGTGGAGTTAAGCAAGGTTGTGTACTAGCTCCCACCCTCTTTGGAATATACTTTTCACTTCTACTGAAATATGCATTTCGTGATCAGGATGGTGGTATATACATTCACTCACGCTCAGATGGCGGCCTCTACAATGCTCAGAGATTGAAGGCTAAGACCAAAATTAGGAGGGTACTGATCAGAGAGTTGCTTTTTGCAGATGATGCTGCAGTTACGACCCACTCTGAGGAAGAATTGCAATGTCTACTATCTGCATTCTCCAATGCTTGTTCTGAATTTGGTTTAACAATTAGCAAAAAGAAGACACAGATTATGTCACAAGGTGCACATGGGGTACCATCAATCTTTATTGACGACGCCGAACTAGAGATAGTAGATCATTTTACATATCTAGGATCGGTGGTAAATAGCAAATTAGCCCTAGATCAGGAAATCAACATCCGGATTGGTAAGGCAGCAACAACAATGAACAGGTTAAGAAAAAGAGTCTGGGAGAACAGGAAGCTTACTGCCAAAACAAAAGTCCTTGTCTATCAAGCCTGTGTCCTTAGTACTCTTCTCTATGGCAGTGAAACCTGGACAACTTACTCACACCAAGAGAACAATTTAAACAGCTTTCATATGCGGTGTCTGCGAAGAATTCTTGGTATTAAGTGGCAAGACAAAATCACAAATACTGAAGTATTGGAAAGATCAGGTTGTGTGACAGTTTATTCCATGCTCAGTCTTCGTAGACTTAGATGGATAGGACATCTTAGGCGGATGGATGATGGTAGAATACCAAAGGATATCTTTTTTGGTGAATTACAGATGGGTAAGAGATCTCAGGGTCGGCCTCTACTACGATACAAAGATGTGTGTAAGCGGGACATGATTGATACAGGCATTGATAATGCACATTGGGAGCAAGTCGCCGCTGAACGTGTTGCATGGAGGGCAAATATCAGAAATGGAATAAAGTCAAAGGAGAAAATTATTGCAGAAAAGTCACACACCAAGCGTTTGAGACGTAAGATGGTGCATGATGGTGGAAATGACCACGTGTTCACATGCACCCACTGTGAACGGACATTTACCGCGCAAATTGGCCTTATCAGTCACACTCGCTACCGCCATAGTTAAAAGTTATTATGCCTTTTTAAAGCACAAACTATCGTCTGTCAAGACGGCAAGGTGCCAATGTAAATATATATATATATATATATATATATAATTATTCTAAGATACAAAACACGATGTTTCCATTATAAAAATTTTCACTAGGGACGGGATAACACAGACAGCTCTAAAGAAACAACAGATCTAAAGAACAAACATAACATTATAAAATCATATTAAAACACAATCTTTGGTTGTTAAGAAGGCACACAAGTTGGGTTCATTTCGGTTTTGAAAAGTTCTTTTTTTTATTTAAATGTTAAATCCAATGCAGCTGTTAAAAGGTGTCAAAATAAGAAATGTGTGGTCAAAGGTGTGCAAACAACCAGATACGAATATATTGATCGAAGTCAACAGAGTTATACAGTTGCATCGAGAACAGCGTTGATTCACGCTGGATGGATGCACTCAAGAGTTGAGTTGAGCTGAGTTAAGAACTGACATCACTGCACTCAGGACATTTCTATACGTGCTCCGATCGTTCGTTTAACAGCCAGCGAAGAATCATACCACCAATCGTCCCCAAATCTGTTTTAAAGTTCTCCTGGTCTTCTCGCTCAGTTTTGAGATTCTTCCAGAACCCTTACAGATCCCCCGCAATCTCAGCCTTCCCACATACGGGTTCTAAATCTGTTCCCCCCTTCTGCACCAGGTCCCACAAGCGCACGACCACCTCCCCCTTGTCCATAGGCAATCTACCACGAAGAGGTGCACTCTCTGCCAGCCTATCAGCTTATTCATTCCCCGCACCCCCGCATGGCCAGAGCAAAATATCCATACAATTCTCACATTCTGTGACCACTGAAAAGACGATAGCCATTCCATACGAAACAATCCTTTCCCCACCTTACTAAGCATACTTTTTGAATCCTTTGTGAATAAAATGTGTGTTGCAGTAGTCTGCTATAATCAATGGAATGCCGCTTTTATTGCTTCCATTTCCATTCTCATGCTGGAGGTCGTAGTCTCATATGCCAGACTATCCCTTTTCAGGTCTCGTCTATTAGCCTAGCAATAAATCCCCAACCACTATGTCTGTTTCTCACTACTGACCCATCGGTGTAGATGACCATGTCATCCTGATTTGTGTTACTCTGGATCAGCTGTTGCACTTCAAAATCAGTGCGGCTCACTGCCCATACTCTGCACTCACAACCCTGTGTTACTACTACATTGAGCCAGTCCGTCATGACTTCCGGAACTTCAACACACTCTTTTTCACGATTGATGGTCTCAAGATCACACACACGTATAGATAGTTCTGCCTGTGCCATCCAGGACCTGCTTGGTCTTAGTCTATGACCTTTGACCATATCCATAGCTTCATGCACGGGGTGATCCCTATCTGCAGCAACTCTCAGGTACCATTTGACCCGAAAGACCCTATGCCTATACGTCATTGCCTCATGCATATAATTGGTGTCCTATGTACACCCAATGATTACCGGCATGGCAGCATTCTGCATGCGTTCCAACATTTCAAGCTGGCTCTTTGATACTGTCAGCAGCCCCAAACCATACTCAATGACATAAATTATTAACTGCTGAAAGAGCCTGTAAAGCACCCTCTGATCTACACTGGTTGCTGCCATCGCCCTCAATGCATTAAGTCCCCGAAGAAACTTCACCACCAAAGCCTCTATATGATCCTGAAAAGGCAAACACCTGTCAAAGGTGATACCCAAGTACTTCAATTTACTCTCTCTACTAAGCGGACAGTCAACATAATACCTGGGACATCTGCCTTGACGATCCGGTTATCCCGTCAGTACCACATAGCCGATGCCTTGTCTGGGTTTATAATAGCCCCTGTATCCCTACACCACTCTGCCACTTTGTTTACCGCCACCTGTAAGTCTTCCACCAAACTGGCCCTTTCTCTGCCCTGTTTGTACACCAGCACATCACCTGCAAATGTCAAGATTCTACCCACACCCGTTGTCTTAATAGCTGCGATTTAGCTGGTGTAGACATTAAAGAGCACTGGGGACATAGCAGTTCCCTGTGGCAACCCAGGTGTAATAGTACAGGGTCAGAAGTCCAGGAACGTATGCGCAGTGCAACCTTACGCTCATAGAGGACCCCCGCAACCCATCTGACCAGGCAAGGGCAGACGTCCATACCCAACTATGTGTATATCAACCGATCATACCTGATCCTGTTATACGCATCCTCCAGGTCAAGAGCTACCGGCACTGTCTCTTGTTTATCCTGGAATCCCTCGTTGACATTAAATGCAAAAGTTACAGCATTGGCCCAGGTGTCCTTCCCAGGCCGGTAGCTCCCTAGCCCTTTGGGAAGCAGATTACGACTTTCCAAATTCACTGGAGCCTGAGACCAGGTAGCTTATGCAGCCAATCGTGGGGTAATTCCGCCGTATTGAGGCTTAGCTTGAAACAAAGAGTCATCTCCAATTTCACATTATTCTTGTTACTCATATGGCTTGTCAGAATTTTGAGTAATATACATGTGTCCCTAAAGCGGTCGGCTAGGCGTCTATCAGTCTGTCCAATATTCTTCATGTCACATCGTTTGCAGATATAACATACAATTAATGTTTCACTGCATCGTGCACATGTAAATCTTTTTGGATTGTTTTGTCAATCACGTTGTATGTCAGGAAAGTTTTTTTTTTCAGTTCAAAGACTCATGTGAAGATATTGTGAAATGTCACTTCACCATTAGCTTTGTGACTGCCCATAATCTCGTTCCGGGAGAATTAATATAATGTTTTCCCTTGGTATTGTACATTCACATAAGGATTGGCATGCCACAATAATTATCTTTTGTTAAATAAATAAACAAAGAACCATATTTCACTCGGCGAGGAACATTGGGTATGTGAAAACAAATCAAGCGCCCATGTCCCCGTGATGTGTTCTGGGTATATGCAAAACAAATCAAGCGCCCTGTCCCCGTGAGGTGTTCTGGGTATATGGAAAACCAGGCAAGCGCCCTGTCCCTGTGAGGTGTTCTGGGTATATGGAAAACCGGTCAAGCGCCCTATCCCCGTGAGGTGTTCTGGGTATATGGAAAACCAGTCAATCGCCCTGTCCCCGTGAGGTGTTCTGGGTATATGGAAAACCAGGCAAGCGCCCTATCCCCGTGAGGTGTTCTGGGTATATGGAAAACCAGGCAAGCGCCCTATCCCCGTGAGATGTTCTGGGTATATGGAAAACCAGGAAATCGCCCTGTCCCCGTGAGGTGTTCTGGGTATATGGAAAACCAGGCAAGCGCCCTATCCCCGTGAGGTGTTCTGGGTATATGGAAATATTGGGCATATGATGCTATACCCATATTTGTATAGACACAATCGGCACTAGGTCAGTGATGTGGTCAGTGATGTGGTCAGTGTTGTGGTCAGAGATGTGGTCAGTGATGTGATGTGGTCAGTGATGTGATTTGGTCAATGATGTGTTCAGTGATGTGATCAGTGATGTGGTCAGTGATGTCGTCAGTGATGTGGTCAGTGATGTGGTCAGTGACGTGGTCAGTGATGTCGTCAGTGATGTGGTCAGTGATGTGGTCAGTGATGTGGTCAGTGATGTGGTTAGTGATGTCGTCAGTGATGTGGTCAGTGATGTGGTCAGTGATGTGGTCAGTGATGTGGTCAGTGATGTGGTCAGTGATGTGGTCAGTGATGTCGTCAGTGATGTCGTCAGTGATGAGGTCAGTGATGTGGGCACTGATATGGTCAGTGATGTGGTCAGTGAAGTGGTCAGTGTCTGACCATTCACCTTGACCTCCCCAGCATGTGCGTTCCCCCATGTGAGGCTGGGTTGACCAGGGAGCCCAGGTAGATTTAAACAAATGACCGCGTCCGGTGGGATTAACACACGTGACTGTCGGGCCTACAGGCGAGCATGCTAGCCATTACTATACTTGGTACTCCACATTTGTGTGTAGTTTTGATCAATTTTAGCAGACGCTTTGGTGCAATCGCTAGGAAGTTATTCTGACAGTAACATGAGCGTGGTCGGACAAGAGTACGCCATTAGAAGTGGATGTAAAATCTCTAAGCCACGCATCTTACCAACATATGTTTTTAAATATTATACCCCTGATACACAACACAGATGTTATCGTAAAAGTGTGTCAATAACATTACAACTGTAAAATAATTATTTCCTTTCTCTTTCGGTGACTTTTCCAGTGCTCAGATGGTGATAGAGGAACAGGCGTGTGTTCATGTAATAAGAATTTTGTTGGTACCACCTGCAACCAGTGTGCAAACGATACGACCTTTGGACCTCACTGTAATGAGCGTAAGTTCAAAACCTTCATCATCCAGTGCCATAATTGCATTACAGATTGAAAGCAGTTATATTCAACACTCCGTCCTGCGCGTCGCTGTCACGCAAAAATGCTTTATTTCTTGATGTTGACATTCACATGTAAGATTTGTCTCCCTCTGCATACTTCATGACGTGATATTGTCCACCACATGTATCTGTTGCTTCCTTCATACATACTTCACGTCTTGATGTTGCCCGTCACATGTAACTGGTGTCTCCCTGTTGCAGTCCCCATGTCTCGATGTTTTCCACCACATGCAACAATGATCTCACAATATATTTAACAGCTAACATTTATAATTTACAGCATGTACATGCCAGTTTGGCCAGTGTGACATAGGCCCAGAAGGTACTGGCAAATGCCGGTCTGGAACTTGCAAGTTTCCATACAACGGACAAAACTGTGATAAAGTGATGGTTCCTTGTGAAAGTGATGACCTCTGCCCTGTGAATGCCAAATGTTACCTGGGAGAAGATGGCATTGAGAGGTACAGATAGCGTGTGACCGTGTTTTATATGGATTAAAGAGAAGATGGCATTGAGAGGTACAGATAGTGTGTGACCGTGTTTTATATGGGTTAAAGAGAAGATGGCAATGAGGGGTGCAGATAGTGTGGGAACATGATTTATATGGGTTAAAGAGAAGATGGCATTGAGAGGTACAGATAGCTGATGACCGTGTTTTATATGGGTTAAAGAGAAGATGACATTGAGAGGTATAGATAGTGTGTGAACATGTTTTATATGGGTTAAAGAGAAGATGACATTGAGAGGTACAGATATTGTGTGAACATGTTTTATATGGGTTAAAGAGAAGATGGCATTGAGAAGTACAGATAGTGTGTGACCATGTTGTATATGGGTTAAAGAGAAGTTGGCATTGAGAGGTACAGACATTATTTAAGAATGTTTTTATGGGTTTTAGCTTTTGTGTGTACTATGAGGGTTCTCTTAATCATATTTCGCCTGAGTTGACTCATGTAGTTTCGCCAGTCGTTAACGAGTGCTGCCCTAGCTGTGATCACTGACATAGACAAGCAATACCAGGGAACCATATTTGGGCTAATCAGAGAGAAGATACCCAGTTTAGGTCCTGAACTTCTTAGAGATCAATTCATTATGGAATAATGAACATATAAAACGGCAAAGCCGCTTGGCAAAGGATGCTGGCGAGAAACGTGAAGGGGAGCTTATAAGAGGAAGAGAATGTTACAGGTGGGTAGAGAATATCTGTGATCTTGATAATAACACCGAAAGTTATACAAGGAAGGCGTCCTTTAGACACGCTTTGCGTTATATTGGGTATATGGCGCCCATATGTATATAGACTAATCGACACTCGAAGAGTGGTGTGGTAGTATCTCACAGCCCGTATTTACCGACGATGACATTTCCTGGTACTTTTTGTAAGCTTTAATGAACTGGGAAGCGAATTCTATTGTGAGAGTCCGCCTCGAAGCGAACGTTGTCATTACTTATTCTAATAATATAGTATATTTCCTCTAAGTCATAAAAATTCCGCCTTGGAGCAAACACGGCAGGAGGCTTCCGATCGTCAGAAGTTACCCCCTTCCCCAAGTATTTCGGCTTTTAACACTCTTAATACTCTTGGGGGTGGTCCCGTCCGGGTCATGACTCCTGGTGTCTTTCCCCTGCCGTGGTCACATGTTTGGTCACATTAGGCATCCCTGATGTTACTATGCTTGTCTTTTCACTGTTACCTTGTCCACTCACAAGCCCTCCCTTCCGTGCAGCCTGTGCTTGCCCGTTGGCACTTGTGGTCGTGGGGAGCCAGCTTCATCCCCCGCCCTGGCCTCTGTCGCCTCCATTCGTCTTCGTTGCCGTGTTATACTTAACGTTCCATTGATGTTATATTTTATTTCTTCTAATGTCATAACACTTATTGAATAATTAAAATGTCCACAGTTGTCACTGTTTACCTGGCTATGAGGAAGATGGGCACACGTGTTCGATGATTGACCTCTGTACAGAGGGAAGAAACCCTTGTCACCAGCAGGTCTTTTACAGTTTTCTATTGTTTCTAATGTTAACGTAGTTATCTGTTATTAAGGTCCTTGGTTATCTAGGCATTCGGAAATATAAACTAAACAAACGTTCAATGTTCTCAGTTATACAGACATTATTTAATGTATAAATTAGTTAATGCAAGACATGCAAACATGATGAAGATGCTTGCAGATCTACACATTGATGTGCAAGACCTTAGAATTGTAAAAATCATATGAGGGGTCTTTAAATGAAAACCTTAAAAGTGTGCTTGAAATCACAATAACCATGCAATTATCTTGTAAAATGTGGATATTGTTGTTAAGTATGTCAAGAGTTTCAAGCACGTAACATAACGGTGCAGATGAAGGCGGTGACGTCATAAGGGCAGTTTAGAGATGGCCGCCCCATTTTTGACATGCACCAAAGAGGAGCAGCATTGTTATCCGTTTTTTTTTTTTAATCAGTGAAGGGGTGAAACCTATAGTAATTCATCGGTGGATGAAGGTCCTGTATTCTGATGCATGACTGTAAGTCCAGCAAGTCTATGAGTAGAGTAGGAAATTTAAAAACTTGTCGGTCCGATGAAGATGTATAGCAGGTGGTGCATGAATAATAATTTTTTTCTACAGGAATTCAAGCACTTTATCGGCGCTGATGGACTTGCATTGATCACAGTGGTGACTACATCGAATAATGATTTTAAATTTAGTTGCATGTCCTTCACAGGACGTAGCAGTAAACCCTGCATTTTGACTGTTCATGATTCCTGGGCAAGATTTACGTTCAGTTGTTTGCCATTGCTTTCTGAACGACCGGCACCTATACCTTTATTTCGAAAATAAAAACAACTCCGCTGTGTTTGAACCCGGGTTTATGGGATTGCGAATCGCTTCCGTAACACCTTCACCACGGAGCACGACGAAAACTGATAATTTGTCTTGTACTTTTTCAGAATATATTGACACACACATTAACATTTAAGGTTTTCACTTGACGGTTTCTCGTCTATTTGGGTATAACCAACTGCCATAACGATTTAAACAGAAGTAGGTCAATATCAGCATATTAAGAGAGGTGTGCGCAGAAGTATGTAATGTCTCCAGATCTTTATTCACTATACAGTGAAAATATGTTTATATGAGATATGTGAGTAATCACCATTGAGGGACAATAACATCATTAACATTATATATGCGGATGATACAGTATTGATTGCAGACAATGAACAGGATCTGCAACATATATATATATATATATATATATATATATATATATATACACCCATCCATCATGTGCCATGCCGGTAAGCGTGGGCGGTCATGTTTTGCCATCTCATTCGATCACCATAGTCGTGGATTAGTTCCGTGATTCTGTCTCGACCATGCCACGAGGCCAAGCCATCCAGGTATTTGCTTCTAGGTCTTCCTCTTGGTCTGTTCCCTTCGATCTTGCCAGTTGTCACGAAGTTCTCCAGTTCATTTCTTCTCATAACATGCTCAAAAATGTTGACTGTCTGCATCTAATGTCTCTATTCAGTTTACGATCTTCATTTGTTTCTTGAAGGATTTGTTCATTGGTCTTTCTGGCTGTCCATGGTATTCTTTGCATTTTCCTCAGAAACCACAATTCTTCAGCCAACAGATGTTTTTCAGCTTGCCAGCTCATTGTCAACGCTTCACATCAATATAAGAGTACAGGTTCTATGTAGCATCCCAACACTCTTTTTCTCGTTTCAATTGACATCTTTTTATTGGTCAGTATGTTTTCCATCTTGCTAAAGGCTACTTTTGCCATGGCGATTCTTGTTATAATCTCTTCAAGGCATCTCCCATCAGATATTACTGTTCCGAGATAATTGTACCTATTCACTTGTTGAAGAATATTCCCATTTACTTGTATATTACATTGTGGTATTTCGTTCTTCCTAGTGACGACCATAATCTGTCTTTTTAGAATTTATTTCTAATCCTCGTTGTTCATTGTGTGTAACAACCGCATCTACTATGTTTTGCAGGTCCTTTTCATTGTCTGCAATCAAGACTGTATCATCTGCATATCTAATGTTATTGATGCATCGTCCCCTAATGTTGATTCCTTCCATATCTTCAATATTTCTGAAAATACTGTCACTGTACAGGGAAAACAGATCTGGAGACATTACACATCCCTGTATCACAACTCTCTTAATAGGCTGGTATTGGCCTACTTCATTATCAACTCTTATGGCAGCTTGTTGTTTCCAATATATGTTTTTTACAAGTCTAAGGTCTTTTCCATCAATTTGTAGATCTTCAAGCATCCTTGTCATGTCGACATGTCTCACTTTATCGAAAGCCTTTGTGTAGTCAATAAAGCAAAGGCGTAGGTCTTTGTTTTTTTCTATAGAACGTTCGATTACGGTTCTCAGTAATTACACAGCATTTACTGTACCCTTTCTTTCTACAAACCCACATTGTTCTTCTCCTATTTCAGGTTGTATTTTCCTCCTAATTCTTTGCATGATAATTCTTAGCAAAATCTTCGTGATGTGACTCATTATATTAATTGTTCGATGTTGATCACATTCCAAGGCTCCTGATTTCTTTGGGATTGCAATAAATACAGAATTACATAATTCATTATATATGTGTGTGTATATATATATATATATATATATATATATATATATATATATATATATATATGTGTGTGTGTGTGTGTGTGTGTGCGCGCGCGCCCGCGCGTGTGTGTGCGCGCGCGTGTGTGTGTGTTTGGCAAATTTACAAATGTCCAAACGCCCCACTGCCCCGCCGTCTGAGGACCAGGTAGAGTAAGAGAAAGTGTGTTAAACCTCTCAGCCACGTCACCAAACAAGATGTATAAAGCATTTGGTTTATTCTCTCCAAACAGGCCACATGCTCACAGGAAGGGCCAGGTGCTACCAAATGTACATGTAACATTGGGTGGCATGGGGATGGGTTCAGCTGTATGCCAAACCAACCTTGCGACAGCCACCCCGATTGCCATCCGTCTGCTGTTTGTCAAGACTTAGAACCTGGCCAGGTTTGTCTTCTTTTGTGTGTGTTGATTTGTGAAATAAAATGACACAATTTTCAGTGTCTTTGGTTTACAAAAAAAAAAAAAACAATACACACACACACACTCACTCACTAACTCACACACGCTTGCGCGCAAGCACACTGTCGGATATGGGTTTGATTGATGGCTCAACCCCACAGAGATAAATGATGAAAAATCATTTTTCCCCATGTGATCCTGCCCGTTTAATTAATTTTGTTGTCCTGACTCAATTGTTGAGACCAGAAATAGAGTTTTAGAGAACCAAGGAATACCTTTAGGAAATACTGAAAAAGTTGTACTCCCTTTTATACCCAATTTATTCCCTATGTGGTTCCTTGCCTCTCCTCTACCAACTAATTAATTCTATCTAGGGTAATTTAAAACAATTTTATTATGACAAGTAAAATACAATCAATACATGACATGACCTTATTTTTCTTTGTTGATTTAATACACATAAATATGGATTTTGTAAAGTGCATTTAAAATTACAATTTCCTGTCATAGAAATAAGGACATATACATATACATTAAATATTACAGACTTGATGTGCCCATGATCAGGTAGATAATTAACCGTTTAGATTTTTCTCAGTGGCCTGTAAAGCTAATCTTTTACTGGTCTGGATGATCTGAAAAAAAAGAACTGTCTCCAATCAGGATTCTCCACTTCCAGCTTTGGGAATCACTCTGGCTATCATCAATTGTAGTATTATTTATTGTTCCTGGGTGTAGTAGAACATAAGTTGGCTCTTGTTTTCCTTTGTCTTGGCAGGTACTTATTTTAAATAAAGATTACCTCTCCTATGAGACAAATGGAATGGTTGCAGGTAGATAAGGTTTGACGCTACTCTGTCAAGGGCATCACTCAACCATGTGCTCACTCAACAGGTGCTGCCTTCAAACTTCACCAAGTCAGGTCTGGATTGACATGAATAAGACCACTACCTGAAATTCCATCAATCACATAATTCGAATAATATCAGAAATATGACATTAGGATTTACATGTAAAAGCCTAAGAACATAACCAGGGAAAACAATAAAATGGATCCTGTTCTTTAGAGAAAATAACATAGAAGAAAGATAGTCATGGTGTTTTCATGTAGTTATCACCAACACAGTTGTTTGCTCTCAATCCAATCTTCCACTATCAAATGTTCAAGGTTTACTAGCAGATGTGCAGTTTCATCATCACCTATGCCTGTCCTCAGGTTTCTAGAAGTAATACCTTGAGTGATTGGGAATTTAGCAATTATGTTGACCATTCTCTTCTGTATCTAGTTTTGTTCTCTACTTCATCTTTTTCTATTCAAGAAAAGGGTCTTATACATTAAGAGCTTTTAAAAGTCAGGTCCCATTTCCATGAGTATTTGCTTATCAACAAGATAAGTACATTTGGTATTATTCTTGTATAGCCTTCAGGTGTATTCTTCTTCATTAAATGCTTCAAGTGAGAAGATTTCTTCCATTCTCATGGATGTAACATTGATTATTATCATCAACATCATCATGGTTTTTATAATAATTGTAATTAAAATCCTTATCATTATTTTCATAATTATTACATTGTTATTACAATCATCATCATTATTGTCATGTTTATGACATTAGAAATCATTACATTATTCTAACATTATCATCATAATCATGGTTATATCATTTTCATTAAATTACAGTCATCCTCATCATCTTTGAAATTCATTATTATCATTACAACAGACCATATGTGTTAACATGAACTACAAAGTGGGATTTTGCTTAAATTACACACACAGATGCTGGTGCTATGCGTAATGTATGACATGGCTTGTGTCGTGCTTAGCGCACAAAACTAGATGATAGAGATATGAATGATACTTTATACAAAGTGGTGTTATGCGCCGGAGTGTACTAAATTAGTTTTTAGTTTATGGGGTACACCGAAGCATTTCTCTAGTGATAGGCATGGCATTCCACATCAAAGTTGCCGGCTATCATGAGATTGACTGTTGGCTTATACTCCCTCTCTCTCACTCAACATGTAACTTCACTCACTCACTCAACTCTGACATCATTCATATGTATGGCTGATAAATTCACTCAGTCCACAGACACATTCATATGGGTATGGGTGATCATATAGGAATCCTTCATCACACATTCTTCATACTGTCATGTAAAGTGGGTACTTATGTGATTTCCAAATGACAACATAACATGTTTACACCATATGGCATCACAATGAGGTCTCACCCTTCATCAGACACAATCATATCTATATGGATGACAATCATGCATATGTAGGTGCTTTACACAGAATACATTCACAGATTCACCAAGAAGGACATTACAAGGGCATCTCATCCTTCAACCTAACTTGTAGTCATGCATGCTGGTGGATTTTATGAAATGATACATTCACATCTTGTTTAACAATGATGAACTCACACATGAATCCTCACAGACATGTTATCAACAATGTCATAGTGATCATTGTGATCATTAGACACACTTAGGCAATTCATCCAGGATTTAGCAACATGGAGTCCAGGAGTTATCACATGTTCTCATGAAATACATACAATTTAGGTGATATATCCAATTCATATTCAGGCATTATGAATTAAAATACTTCTTGCATGGCGGTTGGTTACGAACTATTATGAGGCACAAATATTATTATTGCCCATGGTTAACAGCCATGTTTATATATTTGCCTTACCCCAAGTGGCTGTACCATTACACAAATTATGAGACCTGTAGAACTCTGCTGGTTCTCATGTGCTCATGAATTAAAAGAAAACTATTTGGCTGTCCATGTGCTCATGTAAAAAAACAAATCCACTGACTAATGTGCTCCATCTACTTGACTATACACATTCCACTAAATTCTCTATTAGTGCTGGCACATGTAAACTAGTTCCCAATCTTACCAGTGGGCCACAACATTATGTCCCTACCACTGTGCTAAGAATTCTGAAGTTCCTTAAGTCACTCTAATTCATTGTAGATTCAGTTTCATGCTTAAGAAATAAAATGTATAACATGTGTCTAATGTTTTATACATTAACTAAGTTGCTTAGCTGGGAGAAAATAAACACTGTATTCTTCTCCTCTTGTACAGTTTATCTTGTGACTATAACTGAGTATAATATTATTTAGTTTGTACTATTCTTTAAGAACTCACCATTCCAAATCATTGTAGATTGAGTTGCTTAAGAATTAAATGTACAACTTGGATTAATGATTTTTATACATTAAGTCAGGTGTTTACTAATGGGAGAAAATAACATTCAATAAGGGTATTCTTAATTAATAGTTTATCTATAAACTATAACAATTAAATTAACTTCTTAATTCACCACACGTGTTCACCCGAGTCTACTTACCAACTCTCTTCTGGGAAAATAGGCTCACAACTAACTAAGATTTAAACTAAATTATATTGTTTACCTTCATTTAAAATGAATTTCTTCCACACTTCGGCGCCAGGCTTCAGATTTTTCTCAGTGCGATGTCGAGGGCTGATGTTTTTCTTCCTATCTAACTTATACTAAATTATCTTTGCTAAGTTGATTTTGAAGAGACTATCACTCCCTTCCTCATCCTATCTCTCCTGCGTCGTGTGTGTGTGTGGGTTAGTTCACAAAACAGACAGATTTTCTCCCGCATTGGCTTATATTTAGATTCATTGTTCCGGTGGTGACGTCACAATGGGTCGATGAAAAAGTCGGATTATCACTGCAGGGAATGAGCGGTGTCGAACTATTTTTATTGCCTGGAATTATTTTAGTGCATGTTACTCTTGTGAAAATGTATATCACACACACACGCAATCATACTATCACGCACGCAGGCACACACCGGAGCAGACACATAAACTCACGCACACAAACTCTCTCTCTCTCTCTCTCTCTCTCTCTCTCTCTCTCTCTCTCTCTCTCTCTCTCTCTCTTTCTGTGTGTGTGTGTGTGTATGTGTGTGTGAGTGTGTGTGTGTGTGTGTGTTTCCCTCTGCCTTTATGTGATACCTGTCTGTTTATTTTCATATTTCACGCTCTCTTTCTCTCACTGTCTCTGACCGTTTCTCTGGCTATCTCCTTCTAACTCTATGTATTTCTCTACTAATCGCTTTCTTTATATGCACCTCTCTTATTTTCCTCTTTTCTCGGCCTCTCTCGTGTTCTTTCCCTGTCTGTGCTTTTCTGTATGTCTATTTCTCAGAATGTCTCTCTATTCCATTTTGTTTCTATCTCTCTTTCTTGTCCTCTCTCTCTGCCTCTTTTTCTGCCTCTCTCTCTCTCTCTCTCTCTCTCTCTCTCTCTCTCTCTCTCTGCTTATGACTTTTTCTTCTCTCCTCTTTCCCTCTCCATCTCTGTCTGTCTGTCTGTCTGTCTGTCTGTCTGTCTGTCTGTCAGATGTAAATAAAAGATTAATGAGAAGAGACAATAATAAACTAGGCTGGGTGCAAGACCTGTCACAGAAATCCTGCTTCCATGAGCTTCGAGTCATGAATTAACAGGTTCATCAAGTGTAGAACCCAGGATACGAGAGTTACCGGGTTTAAATCCCGAACGATCCCCCATGTTGCCAGGGAACTTATGACACTGATATCTTTTTAATGTCAGAGAGCAAATGACGAATATTATATGTCAGAATACCCATATATATATATATATATATATATATATATATATATATATATATATATATATATATATATATATATATATATATATTTTAATGCGACTATACCCATATATAGGTCCTGATGGATAATCTTCCTCTCTGATTTTATAGCGAACTGTCTAAGGATATAATATTCATTCAGTCATCCCCTGGCTGGGACGCAGAGGTGTTTCCAAGGCACCAGGGCCGGGTTATATACTGGCCAAGTCCTATTGACGCGTCCTCGTCGAGCGTCCTGGGCAACAGGTCCCTTCGGGGTCCTGGCTAAAGTCAGTAGGATCGCCGATTCCTCCGAAGTCGGAGAGTGTCTGCCTGTACGGCGAGGAACCACCAGTCTGCACACCATTAAGCCAGACATGGGACAACGGATACTCACGCAAAATTCATGTCCTGTATGACATCACACTGATGTTGGACAACAGGATGCCTTCATCCGACATACAGGACTTCGCGTTGGAGCTCAAGCCAACGAACACAAGCACGCAAGCAAGCATCCCCTGGCTATTTCTTTCAACTCTTCTTTCTGTCGATCCTCAACTCTTTTAAAACACAACACAAGTGTGAATTTCTTCGATCTATTCCTGAATCTAATACACAGTGTAGACTCAACATTTACGCACAGAAATACACGACACTTAATTACAATCTAAACATATCTAAACAAGTAATAACATGGTAGGCACATTCTGTGGCCATAACCATCTTCTGTATCGTGGTGCCTCCGATCACGCTAACACCCCCGACTCAATGAATCTGAAATGCTCTTGTTACCTTCGCGATCACGTGTGCTCGCTCCGGTGACAATCTCTCTCGCCACAAGGGTCACGTCCTTCTGGGTGACTTTTCGTCACTATGCCATGAGGGACAATTCGACCCATGGCTTATGCTAGGAAACAAACATGGCGTCAGCTAGCAGAAACATCATACAGATCAGCGCAGACACACACACAACCAGTGCAGCACTCATAGTGTTTTATTTAAACTGAGGGAGACTGATTGCCGTTTTGCTTGCCAGGAGTGCAGTATGTTTGTCTTTTATTAACAATAGCTCACCTAAAATCTTTTATACAGTACCGGTGTGTGTGTAATACTGGTTACAGTGGAAATGGACAGATGTGTAAACTGGTAGATCTGTGTCTTGAACTCAATGGAAACTGCCACCCACAAGTGAGTAGATCGTGAATTAATTACACATTATATTACAGTTGTGTTATAATTGTTACCGATGTCGGACAAACAAGTAGGCAGATAAGAAAATATGATGACAACGGGCAAGCATACTGACCACGTACGAGTCATCAGGCAAGCTGACAGGTCTAGAAAGTAGGTCAACGAATAAACACATCACGTGACTAGCAAGCTAGGCCAAGCAAAGACACACATATAGAAGCGAACTTTTCATACAAACTGTTTTCAATGGACAATAAATGGAGCTAGAAACAATAAACGGATATTTCTTCTCATAACATGTCCAAGAGTCTTTGAGGCGCTTAGGGTGATACCAAGTGATATACCTTTCTAGTTTCAAGGTCAATATAAAATGACACAAAGTAGTGCAGCTTTACATAATACAAAATATACTTTGTGTCATTTTATATTGTTTACAGTTGCACAGCTTTACCGCAGTTCCACCCAATTTTATTCATAGTTTCAAGGTCAGTGTGATAAAGTTAGCGTGATTCAGTGTAGGCTTCATTAAAGTTAATTGGCTCTATTTATCTGTGGATAGGCTAATCACTGGTATCATGAAGGCTAATAGACTACAATGGCTGGGGCATATAGAAAGAATGGAAGATAATAGGGAAACAAAACTCGCTTACACTCAGGAAATAAATGACCGTAGACCCCGAGGTAGACCAAGAAGGCGGTGGAGAGATAATACATGTACAGACCTACAAGAACTTGGAATCAACGACTGGCAAGAGAAGATCCACCAGAGAGACGAATGGAGACGGATTGTATCTGCAGCAAAGAGCCTCAATGGTCGGAACGCTGAAGAAGAAGAAGAAGAAGAAGAAGAAGAAGAAGAAGAAGAAGGCTTGGTAGTTTTGGTAGGATACTGACCTTAACGCCTACACTTTGCAGTTTTCAATAGGCATGGTGTGTAAAAGGTTTGCAATTTCCACTTATAAGACTGGTTTGAAGCAAACAGTCAGATACTGCTCGCCTTCATTGACAGAAAGAAGATAGCTCTGTTAAGAAACAAGGAAAGGACAACTCGAAACACTCTCAGTGAGCTGAAACAAGCTAGGAAGGATGTGCAAAAGGCATCCAGGTAGTGTGCAAACGTCTATTTGATAAAATCATGTCAATGCATTCAAAATGCAAGTGATAAGGGACCTTTGTGGAGTCTCTGTGGCGAAGTGGTCAAGCTGTTTGACTCGTGCTCCGAAGGTTGTGGGTTCGATTCCGGGCCGCACCCTTCGGTTTACGAGTTAAATGTTTCGGAGACTCCTGTGGGTCATCGCTAAAAGCTACGGAGTTCGTGCTTTGTGTGACCCTTTCCGCGCTGCGGAAAGAGAATGAGCATATGGGATAAAACCCGGTGCGATGAAGTCGACATTGTCGACTTTTAAGCTACTTTTTAAGTGACATCAGAGACTGTATGGATGGATAAATATTCCAATAACATCAGAGACATATATGAATGGATAAATAATACATTAATTAAAAGAAGTGCACCACTAAAATCCTTAAATGGAGAATTCATCACTAATACGAAGCAGCAGATGGATAAATGGGTAGAGCCCTATTTGGAGCTTTGCTTAAATGAGACAAACTAGTGAATGATTATCTCAACAACAAATAGGCACTCACTATTCTTGACCACCTGGTCACACATCCTATCATAACAGACATTAAGTGTGCTATCAATAAACTTGCATGCGACAAAGCTCCAGATAAGGATGAGATTCCAATAGAGGTTATCAGGAGTGGATAGGACACACTCTTTCTACAGATCCACCAGATAATAGAGTTATGTTGACGAGAAGGACAAGTCCCACAGGATTTCAAAGATGCAGTTCATAACTCTGTATAAGAACAACGTGGATCGGAGTGACTAACAACTATAGGGTTCTCTCCCTGCTATGCATCGGTGTGGAAATATCTACTAAACTTTTTCTACGCAGACTTTAAGTCCTAGGAGTTTAAGTCTACCTTGAATTACAATGTATCATTCTAAGGAACCGATATACTATTTATATGATATTCTAATTGCGACAGCTGCAAGAAAAATGCCGTGAACAGATTCAGCCAGTGTTTATTGATATCATTGATCTCTAAAAGGCATTTGATTCGGTCAGCCGTGAGAGTCTGTTCAAGGCGCTAAAGAAGATCGGCCACCTACCAACTCTTCTGCCCATCGTGGAATCGTTCCACAAAGGCATGAAGGGTATGATTAAGTTTGATGGTGCATTTTAAGATCAATTTGAAATAAATACTAGAGTTAAGCAAGGTTGTGTACTTTTCCCCACCCTCTTTGGTAAATATATGTCATTTCTATTGTATGGTGGTATATACATTCACTCATACAGATTGTGGTCGTTAATACGTTCAGAGATTGGAGGCCAAGATAACATTTAGGATAATACTGTTCAGAGAGTTGCTTTCTGGTGTTGTAATTACGACTAAATACACCTACTATCCACACTCTCCGATGACTGTTATGTAACTGGTTTAACAGTTCGCAAACAAAAGACATATTATGATGCAAGGTGCAAATGTGTTGCCATCAATCTTTATTGACGACACAGAGCTTGTTATAGTTGACCAGTTAACATCTCTATTACCGGAGGTAGACAATAAATTATCACTAGATCATGAAATCAACATCATGATTGGCAAGACGGCAACAACAATGAACAGGTTAACACAAAGAGTCTACAAGAACATCAATCTTACTGCCAGAGCAATAGTCCTGGTCTTTCAAGCCTGTGTTCTTAGCAGTCTTCTATGTGACAGTGAAACCTGGTCAACTTACTCACGCCAAGAGAAACGTTCAAATATCTTTCATATGCGGTGTCTGCAAGGCATATTTGTTATTAAGTGTCAAGATAAGATCACCTATACCGAAGTAATTTATAAATCGGATGTTGTGACGGTTTATTCCATGCTCAGCTTTGATGGATGGGACACATTAAGAGGATAATCCCTTCAGTAACATTCGCTACCACCATGGTTTGCAATCATGTCTTTTTAAGGCACAGTGTCATAAACTATCGCCTGCCAAGGCGGCTAGATGCCAGTCAGTCAGTCAGCTTGCACCTCAGACATTCTGATTTTTGCTCTTATTTAAGAAGTGAGAAGTTATAACACTGCCCAAAATGTCGGGGATACGTGGGATCTCATGAGAGACAAGGCTCGTTGTAAGTGTTTCTAGCCTGAAGCTGGCGGCCACACGTACATTGAAGTCCACACAAAACTGTAAGAAACTGAAAACGTGATGTGCCCTATGTTCCATAGATTGCCCGCTATTACATCATCATGCTACCAACATCTGTAACATATCTGTCTCTGCAGCAAACAGGTAGGTAATCATCTGTTCTGAGACAACACAGAAGCACATTATGGGCAGTAACACATATACTGATAACAGATAGATAACAGTGACATGATGACAGATAAAAAACAGTGACATGATGACAGATAGATAACAGTGACATGATGACAGACAGATAACAGTGACATGATGACAGACAGATAACAGTGACATGATGACAGACAGATAACAGTGACATGATGAATGACAGATAACAGTGACATGATGACAGACAGATAACAGTGACATGATGACAGATAGATAACAGTGACATGATGACAGATAGATAACAGTGACATGATGACAGACATATAAAAGTGGCATGATGACAGATAGATAACAGTGACACGATGACAGATAGATAACAGTGACATGATGACAGATAGATAACAGTGACATGATGACAGACAGATAACAGTGACATGATGACAGATAGATAACAATGACATGATGACAGACAGATAACAGTGACATGATGACAGGTAGATAACAGTGACATGATGACAGATAGATAACAGTGACATGATGACAGATAGATAACAGTGACATGATGACAGATAGATAACAGTGACATGATGACAGATAGATAACAGTGACATGATGACAGATAGATAACAGTGACATGATGACAGATAGATAACAGTGACATGATTACAGATAGATAACAGTGACATGATGACAGATAGATAACAGTGACATGATGACAGATAGATAACAGTGACATGATGACAGATAGATAACAATGACATGATGACAGACATATAAAAGTGGCATGATGACAGATAGATAATAGTGACATGATGACAGATAGATAACAGTGACATGATGACCGATAGATAACAGTGACATGATGACAGATAGATGACAGTGACATGATGACAGATAGATAATAGTGACATGATGATATATATATATATATAACAGTGACATGATGACAGGTAGATAACAGTGACATGATGACAGATAGATAACAGTGACATGATGACAGATAGATAACAGTGACATGATGACAGATAGATAACAGTGACATGATGACAGATAGATTCCATCATTGTTTTGTCTAAACTACTCTCCCCTTCCATCATTGTTCTGTCTAAACTACTGTCCCCTTCCATCATTGTTTTGTCTAAACTACTCTCCCCTTCCATCATTGTTCTGTCTAAACCACAGTCCCCTTCCATCATTGTTCTGTCTAAACCACTGTCACCTTCCATCATTGTTCTGTCTAAACTACTGTCCCCTTCCAGGAGCCATGCCTTCCATCATTGTTCTGTCTAAACGACTGTCACCTTCCATCATTGTTCTGTCTAAACCACTGTCTTCTTCCAAAAGCCTTGACTTCCATCATTGTTCTGTCTAAACCACTGTCACTTCCATCATTGTTCTGTCTAAACAACTGTCACCTTCCATCATTGTTCTGTCTAAACCACTGTCCCCTTCCAGAAGCCTTGACTTCCATCATTGTTCTATCTAAACCACTGTCACCTTTCATCATTGTTCTGTCTAAACTACTGTCCCCTTCCAGAAGCCTTGACTTCCATCATTGTTCTGTCTAAACCACTGTCACCTTTCATCATTGTTCTGTCTAAACTACTGTCCCCTTCCAGAAGCCTTGACTTCCATCATTGTTCTGTCTAAACCACTGTCACCTTTCATCATTGTTCTGTCTAAAACACTGTCACCTTTCATCATTGTTCTGTCTAAACCACTGTCACCTTCCAGGAGCCATGCCTTCCATCATTGTTCTGTCTAAACCACTGTCACCTTTCATCATTTTTCTGTCTAAACCACTGTCCCCTTCCAGAAGCCTTGACTTCCATCATTGTTATGTCTAAACCACTGTCACCTTTCATCATTGTTCTGTCTAAAACACTGTCACCTTTCATCATTGTTCTGTCTAAACCACTGTCACCTTCCAGGAGCCATGCCTTCCATCATTGTTCTGTCTAAACCACTGTCACCTTTCATCATTGTTCTGTCTAAACCACTGTCACCTTTCATCATTGTTCTGTCTAAACCACTGTCACCTTCCAGGAGCCATGCCTTCCATCATTGTTCTGTCTAAAACACTGTCACCTTTCATCATTGTTCTGTCTAATTCACTGTCACCTTTAACAACGGCCTGGGTATTTCAATTTCCATGTCTTAATGTTGTTTATGAAATAGTTCTCTCTTATTTAAGCTCATTGCTACATATATATATATATTCAATGAAGACATGCTCATATTTATTGACACATGTGAATGTATGACAGCATTCTTCTTTGGCTGTGTGGTCTGGAGCAGACATCAGTGACCATGACTCCAAACGACTTTGTGAATCGATATTTGGATGAAGTTGGTGTTGCTTATACTATGTATAACCCAGCTGTTTAAGCTCTCCACATACATCTTGTTCTGTCTTTCTCAACAACTACATTTCCACTTCCGCAAGTTTCCTGACTATTCCATTACTCACTGTCCAGAATTCTAATCCACCCATAAGAACATGACACACAACTTTTCAGTGAGCGATATTTTCGTACACGTCATGACGTTTCGTTCCTTTATGATAATGCTCATGTTAGTGACAGATCTTTTGATGGGCGATTCCTTTCATTCCCTCTGTGTCACATCACTCCCGCCCCCCCACCCCCGGGATGTTACTGTGTAGTCTAGTACCTAGCCTATGTGATGTTTACAAATTTACTGTACAGATAGCGCTTTGGGATATACTGTGTTGGAAACTTGTAAGCATTTAGTTTTACTGACGTTTGATCATACTCCTTCCCTTCTGTTCGCTACCAACACCACCTTGTCTAAAATGGTTTGCAGACTACAATCAGACGACTATTAAAACTGGGTCATTGGTGTATCTTAGAATATTGACATTTTCAGACAGTGTGGCATATACTTCATACTTCTTTCTGGGAACAGTGCACATTTTGGTGTGTCCCAAGTGTGAAGATATTGGTTCTGGTTAAGCCTGTGAATCAGTTATTGATTCTGTGACATATATGATTGTGTGACATTTATTATTATGTGACATACATGATTAGGTGACATGTATGTTTAAACAGCATATACGATTCTGTGACATATGTGATTGTGTGACTTGACGATCATGTAATGTTTGCGATTGTGTGACATATATGATTATGTGATACATTTGATTATGTGATAATACACTGTTGTGCGACACATATAATTGTGTTACATATATGGCTATGTGACAAGCATGATTAAATGCCATACATGATTATGTGATATATATATATATATATATATATATATATATATATATATATATATATATATATATATATATATATATATATATATATATATATATTTGTCTTGCCAAGTGGCAAGACAAAATCACAAATACTGAAGTATTGGAAAGATCAGGTTGTGTGACAGTTTATTCCATGCTCAGTCTTCGTAGACTTAGATGGATAGGACATCTTTGGAGGATGGATGATGGTAGAATACCAAAGGATATCTTTTTTGGTGAATTACAGATGGGTAAGAGATCTCAGGGTCGGCCTCTACTACGATACAAAGATGTGTGTAAGCGGGACATGATTGATACAGGCATTGATAATGCACATTGGGAGCAAGTCGCCGCTGAACGTGTTGCATGGAGGGCAAATATCAGAAATGGAATAAAGTCAAAGGAGAAAATTATTGCAGAAAAGTCACACACCAAGCGTTTGAGACGTAAGATGGTGCATGATGGTGGAAATGACCACGTGTTCAGATGCACCCACTGTGAACAGACATTTACAGCGCAAATTGGCCTTATCAGTCACACTCGCTACGGCCATAGTTAAAAGTTATTATGCCTTTTTAAAGCACAAACTATCGTCTGTCAAGACGGCAAGGTGCCAATGGATTATATATATATATATATATATATATATATATATATATATATATATATATATATATATATATATATATATATATATATATATATATATATATATTGTGTATTTTCTCTTAGGCACAGTGCACTTTTATAAAAGAAGGTGAAAGAAACTGCACTTGTCCTGAATTTATGGTAGGTGATGGTATCACATGTAGGCAGAGGACGATAGCAGAAGAGATTATGGAACACCCAGAACTGGACAGACTCACTAGGATAATGGAGGTCAGTGAATATATTACAGATTAACATAGTTGATAGGTGCAAGAAAGGTCAGTGAAAATATTACATATTAACACAGCTGAGAGATGCGAGAAAGGTCAGAAAATATATAACACATTAACATTGTTGAGAGATGCGGAAAAGATCAGTGAATATATTACACATTAACATAGTTGAGGAATATGAGAAAGGTCAGGGAATATATTGCAGATTAATATAGTTGAGAGATATGAGAAATATTATTGAATATATTAATGATTGACATTGTTAAGAGATGTGAGAAAGATATATGAATATGTTATAGATTAACATAGTTGAGAGATGTGAAAAAGGTATGTGAATATATTAAAGATTAACATAGTTGATAGATGTGAGAAAGGTCATGGAATATATCACAGAATAACATAGTTGAGAGATGTGAGAAAGGTCTGTGAATATATTACAGATTAACATTATTGAGAGATATCAGAAAGGTCAGTAAATAGATTACATATTAACATAGCGCTTACCAAACCCAACACCCCACATTGTGCCAACGGCTTCGGGCGGAAGAGCGCAGTTGGGAGGGTACTAGCCTTATCCTGGTGCGAGGAAATGCAACCCAAAGACAAAATAAGTCATGGCAGGGCAGACCAAGCCCTAAGCCTTGGTTGGCAGCTGGTCTAGGATCGAAGCTCCGACAGGTCAATTGGGTGCTGATCCGCCACAGCCTGCCTGCTTCAATAGGTGCTTGGGGCTAGGACAAAATCTGAATTGCAGGCTGTAAAACCAATGCACCAGGTACTAATAAAAAGAATAGAAACCTCAAGCTACGGCTTGCAAGCTGGAACGTGAGAACCATGTGTCCAGGATTTTCCACTGACTCGACAAATATTGACGATGTGAGAAAAACGGCTGTGATTGATGCTGAACTCAATCGTCTTAACATTGATATTGCTGGCCTGCAGGAGACTCGCCTCGCTGAGGAAGGGTCACTCAGGGAAAACAATTACACCTTTTTTTGGAAGGGAAGAGGGCAGGCAGAAAAAAGGCAACACGGTGTGGGCTTTGCAGTGAAGAATTCGCTACTTTGGTAATGATTGATATCCCAGCTGGAGGTAATGAAAAATTATTATCACTGCGCTTGGCAACCTCTTGTGGATTTGCCACCATTCTCACTGCATATGCACCGACACTCACTTCCTCTGATGATGTGAAGGATATGTTCTATGAGCAGCTAGACTCTGCGATCAAGGCAGTTCCAAAATCCGACTACATTTATATGCTCGGTGATTTCAATGCTCGTGTGGGCAAGGACTCGAGTTCATGGCCAGTGTGCCTTGGAAAATACAACATCGGTCGCATGAATGATAATGGGCAAAGGCTGCTGGAGCATTGCACTAGAAATGACCTATGTATTACAAACTCCTTTTTTAAAACAAAAGAGATGCACAAGGTCACATGGAAACATCCAAGATCCGGCCATTGGCATCAGCTGGACTTCATTATCACACAGAGACAACATCTGAACCATACATCATTAACTCGAAGTTACCACAGTGCTGACTGTGATACAGATCATTCTTTGGTTGTTGCAAGGGTTAGACTGAGACCAAAGAGAATCTACACAGCTAAACACAAGTCTAGCCCCAGGATTAATATTATTAACACTCACGATCCTGGAAAGTGCTTTGAATTTCAACAGCAACTTGAGGACGCTTTCAATGATACATCAGAAAATTGTATAGTAAATGATAAATGGAGTAAACTTAAGGAAACTATTTATAAAACAGCGGTAGGGGTTTACGGCACTGTGGATCATAAGAGGCGGGACTGGTTTGCGGCAAACAGCCAGATACTGCAGCCCTTGATTGATAAAAAGAAGATAGTTCTCTTAAGAAACAAGGAAAGACCAACGCGTAACACTCTGAGTGAGCTGAAGCAAGCGAGGAAGGATGTACAAAAGGCTGCCAGGCAGTGTGCGAATGACTATTGGATCAAGTTATATGAGTCCATTCAAATCGCAAGTGATAAGGGAAACATCAGAAGCATGTATGAAGGGATAAAGAAAGCCTGTGGTCCAATGATCAAAAGAAGTGCACCGCTGAAAACCTTGACTGGAGAAATCATCACTGATAAGAAACAGCAGATGGATAGATGGGTCGAGCACTCTTTAGAGCTTTACTCAAGTGAGACCAAGCTGGCGGATGATGCCCTCAATGCCATAGAGGCCCTGCCAACTCTTGACCACCTGGACACACTTCCCACTATAACAGAAGTTAAGTGTGCTATAAATGAGCTTGCATCTGGCAAGGCTCCAGGTAAGGATGGGATTCCAATAGAGGTGATCAGGAGTGGGCAAGACACCCTCGCTCTACAGATCCACCAGCTAATAAAGCTATGCTGGCGAGAAGGACAAGTCCCACAGGATTTCAAAGATTCAAACATCATAACGTTGTACAAGAACAAGGGAGATCGGAGCGACTGCAACAACAATAGGGGTATCTCACTTCTGTGTATTGTTAGGAAAGTATTTGCCAGAATTGTCCTGCGCAGACTTCAAGTCCTGGGAGATCAAGTCTACCCCGAATCACAGTGCGGCTTCCGTCAGAACCGGTCTACCATTGATATGATATTCTCATTGCGACAGATGCAAGAAAAATGCCGGGAACAAAATCAGCCACTGTTTATTGCCTTCATCGACCTCACAAAGGCATTCGATTTGGTCAGTCGTGAGGGTCTGTTCAAAGCACTAAAGAAGATTGGCTGTCCACCAACTCTTCTGTCCATTGTGGAATCGTTCCACACAGGCATGAAGGGTATAATCAAGTTTGATGGCTCAACTTCAGAAGAGTTTGAAATCAAGAGTGGAGTTAAGCAAGGTTGTGTACTAGCCCCCACCCTCTTTGGGATATACTTTTCACTTCTACTGAAATATGCCTTTCGTGATCAGGATGACGGTATATACATTCACTCACGCTCAGATGGTGGCCTCTATAATGCTCAGAGATTGAAGGCCAAGAACAAAATTAGCAGGGTACTAATCAGAGAGTTGCTTTTTGCGGATGATGCTGCGATTACGACCCACTCTGAGGTAGAATTACAACATCTACTATCTGCATTCTCCAATGCTTGTTCTGAATTTGGTTTAACAATTAACAAAAAGAAGACACAGATTATGTCACAAGGTGCACATAGTGTACCATCAATCTTTATTGACGACGCCGAACTGGAGATAGTAGACCATTTTACATATCTAGGATCAGAGGTAAATAGCAAATTATCCCTCGATCAGGAAATCAACATCAGGATTGGCAAGGCAGCAACAACAATGAACATGTTAGCAAAAAGAGTCTGGGAGAACAGGAAGCTTACTGCCAAAACAAAAGTCCTCGTCTACCAAGCCTGTGTCCTTAGTACTCTTCTTTATGGCAGTGAAACCTGGACAACTTACTCACGCCAAGAGAAACGTTTAAACAGCTTTCATATGCGGTGTCTGCGAAGAATACTTGGTATTAAGTGGCAAGACAAAATCACAAATACTGAAGTATAGGAAAGATCAGGTTGTGTGACGGTGTATTCCATGCTCAGTCTTCGTAGACTTAGATGGATAGGACACGTTAGGAGGATGGATGATGGTAGAATACCAAAGGACATCTTTTTTAGTGAATTACAGATGGGTAAGAGATCTCAGGGTCGGCCTCTACTACGATACAAAGATGTGTGTAAGCGTGACATGATTGATACAGGCATTGATAATGCACAATGGGAGCACATCGCCGCTGAACGTGTTGCATGGAGGGCAACTATCAGAAATGGAATAAAGACAAAGGAGAAAATGATTGCAGATAAAGCACACACAGAGCGTGAGAGACGTAAGATGGTGCAAAATGGTGGAAATGACCATGTTTTCACATGCACCTACTGTGGGCAAACATTTGCAGCAAGAATTGGCCTTACCAGCCACACTCGCCACCGCCATGGATCGTAGTTATTGCCATATGACAGTTATTAAGCCTTTTTGAAGCACAATGTACCAAACTATCGTCTGTCAAGACGGAAAGGTGCCAATGCAAATTAACATAGTTGAGAAATGCGAGACAGGTCCACAAATAGATTACAGGTTAACACATGAAGGCTATTGATGAAAGTAAGATATCACATGCATAAGAATTACAAATTTAAAATATCTGATGAAGGTCAGTACATTCATCAACACTAACAACGCTCGGAGATCTGATGATTGTCAATAAATTGATTCGACACTAACACACATGAGAGATCTGATGATTGTCAGTAAATTGATTCAACACTAACAACAATGAGGGGTCTAATGAAGGTCACTGTATAGTTCCAAGCACAATATAACAGCTTCCCTCAGTCATATATGTGTATGGGTTGATGCGTTCAGTTAACAGAAATCCTCCAACCTGGTGTTCTTTCCAGTGGGCTCTTGCTGTATTAGTCTCCCTATAAAAGTTCAAGAACAATAAGATTTATTACAGTGCATCTCCACAAATTATGGCCAGAAGCTCTTTTCTCCCAGGTTGCTGTGTCTATACCAAACATGTTCATGTTGTGTACACTTATCTAGCAATCGTAACTGTGGACATCCAACTGTTCTATTGCCGTTTGTTATCTGCCCATAGAGAATGTCGATCAGATGTCGATGTTTGATACGTTGGTGTCTCCTTGGAAATTTATGTTGGGTGCTAGCCAGAACTAGTATTTGGTTATATACAGGTCATTACAGACGCGGTATTTAAGAAACCGCTGGCCAATTTGCATTAAACCTTCCCGTTCGAAATCATCCCTGCCATGCATACTAGGAATTACGATCTGATATCACTCTTGCATTGAAGTCTCTAAGAACACGTTACTGATGACTAGGTATGCTAGCGATGGTAGCTGCAGGATTCTCATGGGATTCATCTTTGGCGTCAGTTTTGGATGGCAATGTGGCAGCAAATGCCCTGATTCGTGTGTGTAGCCGGACGGTCGGTTAGAGAAAACTACACAGACAGAAGTCACTACACTCGAACAGGCCGACAGTCTTGAAATATTACTGGCTCGTTAATAAGTAGAACATCTAGGAAGAATCATCCCGATAGATATAAGACTGGGACGCTGGTCGAGTAGGAAGAGTCAAGAAAATAATTATTTTTCTGAAGTTAGCAGTCTCTGGCTCTTCTAGGACAGTTCTGCAGATTTCTCCACCGATCTTATTTCTGAATTTATCAGTCTCTGGTTGTTCTAGTGTTGTTTATTAGACATGTCTCCATCGATGTTCAGAATCTTTGGTGGTAGTGAGCGAGGCATTTCAAATATGTCCCACTATAAATGCAGGGACTTTACAGTCCACTTCTGCATGCCCAAACAGCGCAATGACGAATGTTATAATTTATAGGTTTAAAATTCGGCCAGAGTTGTCCATTATGACATATCGTGTAGTAGGTTCACACACACACACACACACACACACACACACACACACATACACACACACACACACACACACACACACGCGCGCGCGCGCTCGCACGCACGCACGCACAGATGAGAAAATAATAGATGTGCATACTCTCGTGGCTTTCAAGTGAAACATCACATAGTTTATTGTGTGGTTTCAATTAAATTAAAATATCTTATGGACTCGTGGCGTGCTGATGAGCGTAATCTAGCCTTGGAATCAACATACAGCTGAAAGATGCTGATGTTGTCCGCAATATCCTGAAACAGGATGGAAAACGGAAAACAAACTCATGGACACCACACGCCTTACACGCAAAAATATTACACACTGTAAATCAAGACTTCTTACCCCTATTTGTAAACACAATGGTTACTTAGACGGAGTTAGATAATACCAGGCTATGACTTGTTCTGTCCACCATAGTTATTATAATTATATGAAATCTAGACAGGAAGTTCCCTGACCTTGTTGGGTGTTGATAACATTACGTAGTGTAATTATTGTCATTCATTGAGGTTACAGAATTTTGCCTAGCAACGTCGTAACTAACTATTACGATGCTTTCCATGAGCAACCAGGTGATATCCCTGGCTTCCCCGACACATTGTGACAGGACCATCAACGGAATATGCCTATGTGTGAGAATGTGTTTTAATCCACTTCCGCCTAGATCAACCCTATTCGACAAAGAATGTCTAGTGGCAAAGCCTACTTCATTATCGGAGGCATGGTGTGGTGATTTTTACTTGCCAGACAGTAGATAAAATGTTGAGTCACTCTCGTTCACAGATCACGACCTCTGCTATACATGTTTGTGTTCTGTCCTCATAATGTGAATGATTCCAAAAACATACTGGATGTTGTAGGCATAAGCCGTGCATGTGTTGAGTTCTTTCCTCAGATTGTGAATGATTCCAACAACATACTAGATGTGGTGAATGCAAGCTACACATTTTTCGCCCCAGATCATTATTCCTTTCTGAAGAAATTTAGGGATCATAAGAAGAGCCTTGAATACTGGAGTCAAGAAGAAAATGCCTTGTCTTTTCTGAAGTAGGTTGATGTTACAATTATGGTTAAATATAGACAGGATAATGTAGATCAAGCCATCTGAGGGAAATATGAACATCAGAATGTGAGTTTAGTTTTATTAAATATGAACTACAGAATGTGGGTTTAGTCTGATTAAATATGAACTAGAAAATGTGGGTTTAATCTGATTAAATATGAACATCAGAATGTGTGGCAAGAGAGCTAACGAAGTTGATATTGAACTGCACTGGCAATGTCATTAGCTCGTCGCTTATCACAGTAAGAGAAGGATTGGCCATCTATTCTTCCATGATCAGAGGTCTAGACAATGTGATGGCTGTTCTATCACATCACAGACCCTAGCAGGAAACTGCATTAGGACAATGTAACGTAAATACAATAGAATGTATTTCTACGTGTCTGATGAAACATAAACAACATAATGTTAGTCTACTTGTCTGATTAATTGTCTTGAAGGCATTTAATTAATAATTGATGTTGTACTCTATCAAAAGATTTCTTGTAGTCTATAAGACATACATATATATTTTTTCTCAACTACTATATAGTTTTGAATCAAAATCCTATAACAGATTATGGCTTCTCCGGTGCTGTTGTTTTTGAGACACCCACATTGTTCTTCGGCTACTTCCACTTCTATTTTATTTTGAATTCTTTCTTGTATGACCTTGAGGAGTTAGTTAGTTAGTTAGTTAGTCGCAGTTCCAACTTCACAGCAACGGGTAGTCCCCATTATGCTCCGTTCCTGTGCCAGTGAATATCACATAAAACGCTCCCCACTGCCTAATGTGAAAAGTGGAAATGACAGGAGTCTCGACAAACAACAGCCCGCACAGATACACTGTGCATAATGCCGCCACCAGAATGCCAACACACCAGTCCCCCACGAAACACCCTGTTCATCTTTGATGGAACCAGCAGTCATTTTCCTATCTGGATGTTTCCTAGATGTTCACCTACACAGTCCACGAACATACAGTTCATCGCTGATGGCAGTGGCAGTCAACCAGAAGCCCAGCAGCCACGCATGTCTGCATAAGACAAAAACCGGTCAACTCTGGGACATAGCCACCTGCCATCACTCCGAACATGCAGTCACGTTCCAAAAAACCTCAGGCAGATTCAAAAGAATTTCACACGAAACTCACAGCTCACAGTGTCGCGCCACGCACTCACTCAGTAGCAGGGCGACGGAACCATCAAGGACCTTGAGGAGTATCTTAGTTATGTGGTTCATTAAGCTAATAGTTCTGTAATCCTCACAATCAACAGCTCAATTGCTTCTTAGGTAGTGTGATGAAAATGAATGTTTTCCCATCCTTGTGGATATACCTAGTATTATATATCATATATCATTGCACAACTGTATGATAATATCAATGCCAAATATGGATACGGATTTTATAATTCCCGTTGTTAGCTTGTCAGGACCTGCAGATTTTCTTGTTCCATCTTTTTAACAGCCGTATCTATTTCAGCCTTTAACATTTTTGATACATCTTGAAGATTATACAGTGTTGGTTTATTCACTCTGTTGTATCAAAATACATCTTCCGTGGTTTCTGTCCACCTTTTCATTATATTGATTATGTCTACTATAATTTCTCCATCTTATTCTCTGCTTGAACTATTTCCAGTTATATTACGTTTTCGTTTGTAAATATTTTTTTTTTAATAGTTTCATGCAATCATTTTGAGTTGTGTTTTATTTCTAGACCCTCTCTTTCCTTACATTTTAACTGAAACCACGCTACTTTGGCAGCTCTACGCATATCATGTACCTCTTTGTCTATTAATTTTGGATTGTTCTTTGCGGTAATCATTGTCATTTTGCTCATTGGTCCATCTGTTATCCACACTTGTTTTTTTTTTTTTTTTTAAATGTTCCTTCACTAATACGTTTGTATTTGCAGCATGTATTCTAGTTTTACAATTCCCATTTTGTACTAATTGTCTCCTCAGAATGTTCATGTCGGTATTGTTCCAGGCTTTCAACAATTAGCCTGTTATATTTATTTGTTTTTCTTCGAACATATAAATCTGACTTGTATCGGATTGTTTCAATGATGATATATCTATTTGAGGCAACCTCGATGTCCTCATTCCTGCATTTTAAAGTTTTATTTGTAATTTTATAACTACAATTTTGTGGTCAGAGTTTATATCAGCACCAAGGTATTTGTTGGTAATTTAAACATTGTTTTAAATCTATTTCTAATCATAATAAAGTTTCGTTCTGTGTTCAGGAATTCTCCACGTATACATGTTCTAAGAGTCATTATTTGAAACATGTATTACAAATGATATGTTGGGATTCTTAAAATAATGTTTCAACCGATCTCCCCCGTGGAGTCTTGGTTCCCATACCATGGTGTCCTACAATCTCCTTATATATCATTTGCCCAGCCTTTGCGTTCATGTCGCCAATGACTATTAGGACCTATGCTAATCTGTAGGTCATGCTTATTTATGATTAATCATCCTTAGTTAATGATCATCTTCACACAACATACCATGTTGCCATGATTCATCTTTATTTAATGATGGTCTATGTGACATATATTGTAAGTTTAGTTTATCTCAAACCATATGACAGACTTTGAGTTTATGTGTCGATATTTTGCTAAGTTTCTTTAAATGACTAGTAGTTTATTTTAAACACATAAGTCAAAAACAATATGTTGCACGATTTATTGCCTGGTATATGTCGCTGCATCTCGTCAGATGAATATTGCAGAGTTATATATCATATGAAATGATTAAATGAATAATACTGTGCCTAAAGTATTTAAAACGATTAGTCATATTTATTGTTCGAATATGAAGCATTTGTTAGCCCCACCGTAATCTCAAATCTTTTCTCTTTACACAAACTGACTGGAACGGCATAACTGCAACACTTCACTATATTCGGCAATCGTTTATTGTTCGTCGAATGTAGTATGCGAAACGCGTTTCTTTTGTACTCGTTATGAGCGGTGATTATGAGTCGAGACATCGCTGAGGATCGAGTTCTATATCCTGTCAACTGCACATTGATTCCTGAAGACTGATTAACTTTTTTCCACCCATACTGGTATATGTTCGCCTACTCCATGCAGCGAAATATCCAGGGGATAAATCATACATATTGTTTCTGACTTCTGTGTTTAGATTAACTTACAGAGTACATTGCTTTGAATTTCAAGTACTTGATTGTGTGACAGTAGCAGCAGTTGTTAGAGTTCAATTTGCTCTTGTAGATTTCACACAATCAACAATTCCTTCTCTACTGATGATCTGATGGCATTGGATGGTGTTGTCCAGAGCTACCCAACTCTCTATGACGGATACTCTTTACACATTGAGAATATCAAACAGGTAAGAAAATTATATAAAAGCATATTTTGTTTACTTCTGAAGTTTCCTTTCGTTGGTTACCAGTTCATGGTCAACTTTGCGAAATCTCCCAGGTGAGATACCCTCAAGAGAACAATGACCCATTATTACTGTTCTGAGATAATTTGGCTTTCTGTTGTCAGTGTGTAGGAGTGTGTGCGTGTGTGTGTGTGAGTGTGTGAGTGTGTGTGTGTATGTGTGTATGTGTGTATGTGTGTATGTGAGTATGTGTGTGTGTGTGACACTAGCAATGTTCTGAGTTAGGATATGAGTTTGTGAGAGTGTGTATTTGATACTTCTAATGTTCTGAGATGGTGTATGTGTGTGACATTTGAACTAGTGTATGTGTTTGTGTGTGTGTGTGTGTGTGTGTGTGTGTGTGTGTGTGAATTTGTGTGTGTGTGTGTGTGTGTGTGTGTCTGACATTTCTAATGTTCTAAGATTGTCTATGTGACACTCGTAATGTTATAAACTAGTGTGTGTGTGAGTGTGAGTGTGTGAGTGTGTGTGCGTGTGCGTGTGTATGTGTGTGTGTGTGTGTGTGTGTGTGTGTTACACTTCTAATTTTCTGAGATTGTCTGTGTGACACTTGTAATGTTATGAAGTCGTGTGTGTATGTGCGACGATACAAATGTTCTCAGGCTACGGCTATCAGTACCAACATGTCAACAGTTACTCAAGGTTCTGATTGTCCCCAGTCTGCCTACAACGCAGCAGATTTGTGTTTCTCTTTGTGTAGTTCATTTCCCTTGACCTGTGCGAAATGGGAGACCCTACCAAAGTAACACCCGTCCCTCTTCATAACTCTAAATCAAATGTATAATCATCATAACATATCTTTAGCAAGTTAGTTGCATAGTTCAGAAATTCTCACAAGAAATATTTTTCGGCCAATATTTTACTACCATTGTCACAAACGGACGATTACTGCTATTAATGAGCGCTGAATCATAACAACAGACATGTGCTGCCCTAGAGAGATAGTGTTAAGAATGAGGGAATTGGAACTCGAATATATCTGAAACCAATCAAACATGTCACTAATTAGCAACATTATACATGGTTTGGCAATCTCACAAGAAGGCCGTAGTACTATTTGCCACACTGAAAAATATTGAAGGAATAGAATGGCTACAGGGCAAGGGGAAGCCCACAAAAGATGGAATGATAGTATCAAGCGCAAGCTTAGAGAAATGTATACCATATTACAAAGAACATTATAAAGAGCGCATTATAGAGTATGTACGTCACCACTAACACTTCAGTGAGGTAAATGGAAGAAGAAGAAGAAGAAGAAGAAGAAGAAGAAGAAGAAGAAGAAGAAGAAGAAGAAGAAGAAGAAGAAGAAGAAGAAGAAGAAGAAGAAGAAGAAGAAGAAAAAGAAGAAGAAGGTACATGTCTATTAGAGGACTTCGCAATTAATCCCATCATTTTTGGCTATTTGTGATATACTAATCAATTTTTACTTTCAATAATTTGCATTGATTTCAAAACATAAATTATAAAATCCGCATTGATGTAAAAATAACGAAAATCTAATTCATTATTAAATAAAATAGCTGAATCTTGTGAAAATCATGACATACTGACAACAAATGAAAATCTTTATAACTGAATCCAAGAATCTGATCTATAAATCATAGCTGACAAGAAAATAACGTGTTTACTGTTATTCCTCAGAAACTGCACATTTACTCAAGTCATTCAGTTCCAGCAGTAATCAGAAAATCAAATATTTCTGCGGTGAATGGATACATCCACATTATCAACCAGGTGATCTATACATACAGTACATAACAATACAGCCTCCTACAACCATCTGTGACTTTGGTTTTTTGTTCCATTTGTGCAAAAAAGTCATCATCCACAGAGTCTGGTGTTCATTTTGGAGGGTTCTGTTTTCGACAGTGTCTTGAACAAGTCTCATTTCACTGAGTTTCAGATGAAATATACGATATATACAACAAGCCATAAATAGTATATAAAATATATACATTAATAAGCCATACATCTCACATATTATACCTCCATACGATGTTGCCAAACCGACTAGCATGTTCTCTTTTGGTCTTCCCCTACCACTCTTCCCCTCCAACCTTCCCGTTATGACGACACGCTCTAGCTTTCCCATTATGACGACACGCCCACAAATATGGACTGTCTTCTCCTGATGCGAGTAACCAGTTCTCTTTATGATGTAACTTCTTCAAACATGTCTTCATTGGCCTGTCTAGCCTTTCATGGTCTTCTCATCATTCTACTATAAAACCACATCTCATCAGCTGCAAATAATTCCTGCCACTCCTAATGTAATATAAAAAGTCGCTTAAAAGTCGACAGGGTCGACTTCATTGCACCGGGTTTTATCCCATATAGCTCGGTCTATTTCCGGAGCGCGGAAAGCGTCGCAAAAAGCACGAACTCCGTAGCTCTAGCGACGACCCACAGGAGTCTCCGAAAAATTTAACTCGTGAACCGAAGGACGCGGCCCGGAATCGAACCCACAACCTTCGGAGCCCGAGTTAAACGGCTTGACCACTTCGCCACGAAGACTCCTAATGTAATATATCAATCGTGATGGTTGTCTGCGTCCTGGGAACATGATAGAGAGGACAGATCCCAGAGACAGGACATAGTAGACAGGACATGGGAATAATAGGCAGGACCGTTCACCCTTAGACTGTAATGATAGAGAGGACAGAGCCCAGAGACAGGACATAATAGACGGGACATGGGAATAATAGGCAGGACAGTTCACCCTTAGACTGTAATGATAGAGAGGACAGAGCCCAGAGACAGGACATAGTAGACAGGACATGGGAATAATAGGCAGGACCGTTCACCCTTAGACTGTAGTAAGGGAGACAACAGTTAGTAACAGACGGACTGACCTGAGCTGAAGGACAAATCGAGATCCCTTTCCTAAGACGCACTAGAGACCACGACTAGCCTGAAACAACACGGGGATCATAAGATGGCACGCTGTCAGAGACCACGTGACGCTAGACCTAGGACGAAACCTGGGGTGACGAGACTGGACTGTGATTGAGAGAGGATGTGTCCGAGTGTTAGCTAGAACGAGTGAACTGTATGAGCGCTACGATTGCTAGAGCGAGTGAGCTGTATAAGCGCTACAATTGTTTGGTAGCACAGAGAGCTTTATTGTGTGATACTGACCGTGCGCTAGTTTGTGTGAACTGAGGTGCTATGTTGTGAGCAAACGAGCGCATTGATAATTTATATTCAGATTATGTGATCATATTGTGATACATATGTAATATATTTATTAAAAGCATAGACATGTTACTTAGAGTCACTCAACTTTATTGCACATGTTCACTACCTGTCACGACACAAGACAAACGCACTACGTGAAACGTTGACAATGGTAGAGTGACGAGTGTACTCACATACCAACAGAATAGCCTTTAGTTTGTCCCGGTTGTGACCAAATATGTGGTTTCTATGATCAAAACAAACCTGGGTAATATTGATTTTGTTCTTGGCATAAATGCTATGTGGAAGGGAACTGGTTCCCAAAAGCTCACAATATTGTGACCAAGCCTCCTATTACACATCCGTATAACAACACCTGTCGAAGCATTACCGTAATCTTTATTCTCCTTGTCGAACCTTATCTGTACTAATGATATTATGTGCACATTATTATTTATTTATGACAAGATATTTATTGTAAAATACTGAATGCTTCTACAGGTATTAGTACCATTCATACCAGACATTCAGGAGCCATCTGTTACCACTCTACTGTCGTCAAGGCATAAGTATAAGCTCTTCTATGAAGCACTGCAGGTCAGTTTACTTGGAATGTACTTCAGTTTGTCATCATTACATGAGCTTTATAATCTACATTTCAATTCTGTTCATGATAGTAACATTGAGTATTGTAATCTACATTTCAATGTTGTGTATCAACATAACATCGAATCTTATAATCTACATTTAAGTTCAGCTCAGGGGTGGGGCGAGGGGGTGTGTGGCTGAGAGTTTGCCGTGTCCGCCCCAGACTAAGAAGTTACTACTACAAACTCCAGCATAGGGCTGGACACTTTTACGTTGGCTTGAAATGATATCACATACCCCAATAATCTCTTGGGTAGTGAGATCAGACACCTAGACATTTAGATAAGGACACGGAACAAGAGGTCCAATTCGTGCACGTAAAAAAATCCCACAGCGGTTGGAAATTGCAAAGAGTTGGTGGCAAGGTCTGTGCTCTTGTTAAATTATCAAGAAAGAAGGCAAGCCACGGTTTGGTAGATCCGGTTACCTTGGATGAGATCTGTCTAGAGGGTGTACACCCAGACAAATGTGTATTACAGTCGGGACACAATGATCTCTGGGACACATAGCTAGGTGTGTAGCATTCTCTTGGAAAGAAGAACGAAAACTCCGAATCTCAGTTCATGCTCATATTTTCTATTTCACCCATATGCCTGCATGTATAGAGTGCAATTGAAACTATTCTGTTCCACCCCTTTGTCTACATTGTTACCGAAGTAGATGCATAATTCTGTCTCTTGAAGTCAGGCTTCCCCAAGAGAGATCAGGTTTGATTTACTCACTCATGTATTATTTCATGATTATTATTATTTTTATTTTCAAACAGGAAACCAACGTTCTGGAGACATTGTCTTCTCTTAAAGAATACACCCTATTTGTGTTTCCAAATGACGTGGTACAAAACATGAAAAGGAAAATTGTAAGTGCTGCCTTCTTATGAAACGCATGCAATAATATAACATAAGGGTAAACAAATGTAACAGATCCCTTTGCGTCATGCGTCATATTGCGTTTATGGTTAAAACAGGACACATGTAATGTCTTGGATATGTTGGGTATATGGTGCTAAATCCATATTTTAGACCAATCAACTCGCGATGAGTGATGGGAGCAGTATCAAACCAGCTGTCTTTACTTCCCAGAACAAGTCTTGATTCCCGGGTCAGGCTGGCTTGACCTTGAAGCCAAGGTAAATGAACACAAATCCGTTCATTGGTGTGGTTTCGAACTCACAACCATGGAAGCAACACTTCGGAACGCTAATAAATCAGTGTGCTATATAATAGATAAACAGTACCGACCTTTGATGAATGCAGTGTCTTCATACATTTCAGTATAATTTACATTCCACTGACACAAACATATGTATGTTACTCCATTAACCCTTTAGCCAACATATTAACCCTTTATCACAACATAACACATTCTTCCATATAATTAACGCATTCAGTCTTACCATTAACCAAGTCTGCCACACCATTAACCCAGTTAGCCACACCATTAACCTATTCAGTCACACCATTAACTCATTCAGCCACACCATTAAATATTGGTTCACAGTATTAACACATTCACTCACAGTATTAACTCATTCAGTCCCAGCAGAAGAAATCTTCTCGGATATCAATGGGAGATAATAACCATAATGAAAAGAGTGTGTACCTGTCAAACTGGCAACACGTATACAACATATTTACAACATGCACTGTGCTGCCAGCTAAAATATAATCTAGCCAGACTCTATGGTGTCTTCTTGGTCAATGTGGAATGAGTGAATCAATACACACAAGGAGTAGAATCGGTAAGCTTTACTAGAACATAATCACATATGACAAAAAGAATGCTGCGGCTAAAGTATCGTCAGGACACAAACAACATAGACAGATACAACTACGTGACATCCTGCATCACGGTCTTCTTTCGATTTTTCTCTGCCATCAGATGATTTCTCAGCTGGTCTGCTCATTGTCCACAATTAACATCCATATACAAATTCTGCTTCTATGTAGTACTTTAACACTTGTTTTTCTGTTGTTACAGTCGGTCTCTGTGGCTAAGGGCCTGCGAACGCGTTTTGTGAACCCCTATACCCGGGTTCGAAACACGGAGGTGCTGGGTTTTTCGGAAAAGGTATAAAAGCCAGTCGTTCAGAAAGCAATGGCAAACCACTGAACGTAAAATTTGCCTAGAAATCACGAACAGCGACAATGTTGGGGTTGACTGCTACGTTCTGTGAAGGACATGCAACTTTGTATATATATATATATATATATATATATATATATATATATATATATATATATATATATATATATATATATGTGTGTGTGTGTGTGTGTGTGTGTGTGTGTGTGTGTGTGTGTGTGTGTGTTGTTGTTTGTCCATCAAGAATGGCGTTGGCCATTAATTTCATCCAGTGGGGTTGAAAGTATGGAGACGTGAGTTCTAAGATGTCTGATGAGGCCTATTTGGGCTTGAAATATTCTCTGACAATGTGGGCAAATACTGCTTAACGTTCGAGGAGGAGGGTTTCCTACAGTAGTTTTTCAGTCTAACCTTTTCTTCACAGCTCTTGCAGTCCTGGTAGCACCACAAGTGACTGCACCCTTGTGTAATGTACGCCACGAATTACGGTCGTTATCAGCAGTCTCCCAGGTGTCAAGATGAATTCCACAAGTTTTCAGTGAGAGTTTCAGTCTTTAAAGCGTATATATATATATATATATATATATATATATATATATATATATATATATATATATATATATATATATATATATATATATGCGGTCTCAGTGTCCTAGGCGTTAGCAATTTATATGTTGGTTGTTATGGTAATTTATTCACAATGATATGCTATTCTGTCCACAGACTGCAGACTTCTTAAAGTATCATATACTCCCTCAGCGTGTTTCTACTAATGCCATGCTAGATAAGACTGTGAAAGACACAATCTTGGGATCAAGATACAGAATTTTGGTGAAGAGGCCGCGTAGTAAGGTTGGTTATTTTGATTGCTTGTTTAGTTATCATAGTGAGTGTGGTCACAAATACAAGGGGTCACACATTATAAAGAGATTACTTTCTTCTTCTTCTTCTTCTTCTTCTTCTTCTTCTTCTTCTTCTTCTTCTTCTTCTTCTTCTTCTTCTTCTTCTTCTTCTTCTTCTTCTTCTTCTTCTTCTTCTTCTTCTTCTTCTTCTTACCCTTCTTATCTACCTACACCACAACTCACCCACACCTTACTAACGAATGTCACTAAGCCATACATACTACAACAGATAATACCAGTTATCTTTACTTTTTAACGTTTTCATTTAACGCTCTGAAACCACATGATGATAGTGTTCGGAAGCATTTATCTACCTGCCCCCCCCCCACTCATCCACCCCTTACCCACGAATTTCACTACGCCAAAACCACTACAACCGATAATCCCGGTCATCTGTAATTTTCAAGACTTTCATTTAACACTCTGAAACCACATGATGATAGTGTTTGAGCCACTAATACCCCAACGCGATGCACCCCCCCCCGGGGGCCCCATCCCCACGCCCCATCCCGCGCCTGGTCGTTTTTTATTTTGTATGTTTGCTTTTATATTTTTTTAAAAATTATTAATTATAATTATTTACACCCAGTCAATAGTTATCTGTCCTTGGAAACATAAGAGTGTCTTAGAATTATCTCCTTTAGATATGACCAAGTTATCGCCATTTACCCGCCTGCTATGAGACCGTGGAGGATTGACCTCAATCCGCCGAGGTCAAGGTCAATCCGCAGGTCAATCCACCAAACACGATCTGAAACGTGCATCCCTTACTACTGGAGTAGTTACTTGATGTCTATTGATGTGGTAGTTAATCTTAATAGCTATCTATTGATGGGTTGTTAATTGATGTCAATTGATGGGGAGATCAGATTTTGTCTTTCTGTAGAGTAATTAGTTGTTGTCCAATGAGTGGGTGGTTAGTCATGGTTCACTAATGGGATACGTCACATTCTACTAATGGGATAAGTCACAGTCCACTAATGTGATAGTTAATCAAAGTCCACTGATGTGGGTCTATGCTCCACGGACACACAAGAGTTTGACGATGTGAAACGTGAGGAAATTATCAAAGTACTTCACAAATAAACATCGATGGCAAAGATATGTGAACAATAATAAACATATATTGGCAGAAAACATCAGCTGTCATAATAAACACGTCTGTGTATAAAGAAGGATATCTGACAAAACGGAGTACTGTTTCCTGATTTGTTTTCATTGTACAGTGAACATATAATGAGATCTACAGAAAATTTGCCAGGTGTCGAGGTTAGTGGCCATAATATAAATAGCTTAATGTTGCTGATTACAGTATAATAAGTTAGAAGACAGCCAGAGAAAATCCTTTGGGGCTGATAGCACGTAAGGGTGTCGGCGCACGAAATGATACACCCTGTTGGATATCACACGATGCGGGGAAGCATTACCGCCAACGCCACTCAATAAGGCATTTGATGATGATGATAAATGAATGAAACAACTACTATTAGAGATTGCTTAATGAAAAAAAAAATTACAGCTTGTATAATGAGAAAACTAACCCTTTAACGAGAAAACAATCAGGAAGATTCTGAAATGGCTGAGGATGAAATTTTGCTTATCCTAGAGCTGTCTCAATGGCATGTCCTGGCTAAGATTTGTATTTCAGCTCCAACAGATAACAAACTGTAGCCCTCATCTATCACAGGTGATATACATGTATATGTTCGCACACACAACTATACACATCTCAAATGTTCACATGTGATATTGATGTTCTCAATTATGAAGGCCACCTCATGATCATCTAATTATCATCCTACCTAGATATATATCAATGGTGTTGAAATCACCCACCCAGACATGTGGACAGATGCAGGTGTTGTTCATGAAGTCCACGGGTACCTGCGTCCAGTATACAATCGGTGTGATTTGAATGTTAGTGAGACATCCTTGGTAAGTTTCATGAAAGTTTCATCAGCACTGCATTGGTTGCGTTACAGAATATTATTAATGTTAAAATCTTTCGTGGCAATATATATATATATATATATATATATATATATATATATATATATATATATATATATGTGTTTGTGTGTGTGTGTGTGTGTGTGTGTGTGTGTGTGTGTGTGTGTGTGTGTGTGTGTGTGTGTGTGGGTGCGAGCGTGCGCCCACACAAACACACACGAGGCTCGTTCAAAAAGTAATGCACCACATAGATTTTCACAGCTAATAATAAAGATAGATGCATACAATATTGCGCACTTCAAATATGGCTTATGTCAATTGTGTGCACAAAAATTGGAACCCAACCGGCCAAATAATGTGGCTACCTGAAACAATTGCATTTTAGCGTGTTCGCAACTTGCGTTAAAAGCAGCGGATTGTGATAAAAATAAATATTTTCGAAATCTAAGTATTTGCGAACTAAATAATAACCCTGTTTAATTGTCAACTAAACATTTTCCCTGTTGACTTGTAAACTAAATATTTTCTATGTTGATATCTTTGGACCCATTAGGGATACACAAAGTGGAGAGTGGAAAAGAAGAAGTAACAAAGACATTTATGATCTGTTTAAGTCCCCGCTAATCACTGGTATCATGAAGGCTAATAGACTACAATGGCTGGGGCATATAGAAAGAATGGAAGATAATAGGGAAACAAAACTCGCTTACACTCAGGAAATAAATGACCGTAGACCCCGAGGTAGACCAAGAAGGCGGTGGAGAGATAATACATGTACAGACCTACAAGCACTTGGAATCAACGACTGGCAAGAGAAGGTCCACCAGAGAGACGAATGGAGACGGATTGTATTTGCAGCAAAGAACCTCAATGGCTCGGAACGCTGAAGGAGAGAGAGAGAGAGAGAGAGAGAGAGAGAGAGAGAGAGAGAGAGAGAGAGAGAGAGAGAGAGAGAGAGAGAGAGATATCTCAATGGTATGCTTTCCCTGTTGACTTGTCAATTAAACGTTTTTCTTTGTTGACTATCACCTAAATATTTTCCCCGTTGATATCTCAATGACATGCTTTCCCCTTTGACTTGTCATCTAAACGTTTTTCCTTGTTGAGTATCACCTAAAGTTGTTTCCTTATTGATATCTCAATGACATGTTTTCCCCGTTGACTTGTCAACCAAACGATTTTTCTTTCTTGACTACAACCAACATTTTTCCCCTCTTGACTGCCACTATTCTACAATGAAACGATGAAAGTTCTTGCTGAACATTATCCACTAGATTGAATATAGAAACATACAGTGTGACTTAGAGTTACTCCACGCAACTGTGATTAGTTACACGATTGGATGCTTTCATACTGAAGATGTAGGATACGCTTTTGTAAAGCTTGTGTAAAGTGTAGGCGAAGGCAGCATGAAACATTGTGTACAGATATACATACATGAATAGTTGATTACCAATGTGCTTAATTAACTACAAACAACCACAGTATGGTTTAATGCTCTACATTACTTTTTAATCTGACGTGACAGGATTGATGCATTTCAGCAACTAACAGGAAAAGTGATGTATCTTGGTTACAGCTTCTTATGTTTCTCTTTATCAGGGGCCGTGTGGAGACTGTACAGCTCACAATCTGACGTGCCCTGACGGATTTACATCTCTTGGTGCGGCACATATCATAGAATACAGATGCAGCTTTCTAATGTCCCCAGATGAACATGAAGAAACAGTTGGCTGTCAACAGATCTGTGCTAGAGATACAAGTGTAAGCATTATTGTGTAGAAAACACGTTCTGTACAATCTGATATTGTACATTTTAGATAGTGTAACATTTCTAGCAATGCATTGTTCAGCTGTACTCATGACAGATAGCATGCAAAACTGTATTTATAATAACTTAGATTCCAAATTCCTGTTTTAGTCGGATGAGCGTCGAACCTTGCAAAATACTTCTGGCAGCAAAAGTCCAAATCCTGGCTTTCACGTGGCCAAACTGTTTTCAGTGGTCTCGAGGTATGGTTTCTTTCGCCTCGAGTGCTGGAGGTCCCGGGTTCAAGTCCCTGTGAGGGCCGGGATATTTTCCCGTGGCTTCTAGTAACAAAATTTCCCCTGGTCTCTGGGCAGTGAGATAGGACATACGTGTGTATTGTTGCGCACGTAAAAATTCCCTTGGCAGTTGGAAATCGAAAAAAAAAAAGAGTAGCCTAACGGCGCTGCCTGGGCAAAGTTTAGAGTTAAGAATCTACCCAAAGTATTTCAGGATCATCGTCGGTGCTACGGAGCGAGTGCACTGAGCTGCAATTCGCAGGATTCAGGATTGAGTTAGGAGTAGAACGAAGCACTTATAGGTTACACCCGTGTGCCGTTATCTTGATCCATCGACTGAACTAAACTAAACTAAACTAAATTGTTTTAACTAACAGGAGAAGGGGCGACGGGTCTCTACACCGTAAAACCAGACTGCTCCAAATACATTGTATATATGCAGATACATACATGCGCAGACACATGTGTACACACTTACATATCTAACCCTGAGTAAGACAAGTCTACCCTAACAAAAGAAAGGTGATGAAGAGAGTGACAACCAGCCAGGGGGGCGCAACTCATACATCAGGATGTTACGCAAACATGCCATGAATTATGTCGATTACTGCAAAAAGTCAAGGTTCTCGCCCTGCTATTGACCCCTATGGAGGTTCAGTACCGCGACCTATGCCTGGAAAGGGTCCAGTTAAAATAATATTACAGTCTGTGGAGGTACAGTACAACCTGAGAGATTCAGTGCAATGTGTGGAGACACAGTACACTCTATGTAGATTCAGAACAATCTTGGAGATTCAGTACAATCTGAGAGATTTAGTACAACCTCAGAGATTATGTACAATCTGAGAGATTCGGTACAATCTGAGAGATTCAGTACAATCTTAGAAATTCGGTATAATCTGAGAGATTCAGTACAATCTGAGAGATTCAGTATAATATGAGAGATTCAGTACACTCTGAGAGATTCAGAACAACCTGAATGATTCAGTACAATCTAAGAGATTCAGTACAGTCTGGGAGATTCAGTACTATCTGAGAGATTCAGTACAACATGAGATAATCAGTACAATCTGAGAAATTCAGTACAACATGAGATATTCAATACAACATGAGAGATTCAGTACATTCTGATTGATTGCAGGCACAATGACAGAATCAGTAACATCTTGAAGTTGTGTGACAAAATCCACGATAACTGTTATTGAATGTCTGACTGACTCTTGTCAAATACAAGTTTCTTGTTTTTCTGTAGTGAATGCAGGAATTAAAAAGTTAAATGCCGACGGTGGCATAAATGAATGTTTCTCACTGACATTTTTGTCTTCCAGAAAACAGAATGCTGTGGTGGTTACTATGGGTTACATTGTGATGGTAAGTATCATTTATGGATTCGAACAAGGAGTTAAGAGTTTAATCACTGGATATGTAAGGACTGTATATTTCTGTTGGGAACAAATCATCAAGGCCAACCATCTTGAAAGAGATAGTATTTCTGCAGGCTGGGCAAGAAGAAACCAATAAGTGTCTATTAAATAATGAAATAGTTTTGAGCGGACTGAGATAACTGTAACACACATACGCTTACATGTAAATTATACAAGCTTGCCATCGTGGTTAGTTCAAGTGGATGATATACCTGGCTAGTGGTCACACCTTTTAGAGCTCTCTGACTTATTGAGTGGCAAAGCGTCCTTAAGCCTTTAGTGAGAGACTGTTAAAATGTCTGGCTTATTGACTGTCGGTGTGTATTTGATGTTTCAGTGAGACTCTGTGTTAATGTTCCTGGCTTATTGAATACCTCTGTATATTTGATGGGTCATTGACACACTTTGCCGGTCTACCTGGTCGAGGGGTTAGCAGCTTTCTCCGTAACCCCGAATACTCTCGTGGTTGACGTGAGCGCACGAGAATTGGAAGCGGAAACCAGTGACTTATGAGAGTATGGAGCCCTTCGCTCAGAAAGTCGTAAAGTGCTGATGAGCGTAATTTTAGCCTAGGAATCAACATACAGCTGAAAGATACTTATGTTGACCGCAATATCCTGAAACAGGATGGCACGCTGAAAAAAAAATAAAAAATTGACACACTTTGTTAAAATGTCTAGCTTATTGAATGTCAAAGTATACTTGATGGTTCAGCTAGCCACTTTGTTAATGTTCCTGGTTGATTTGAGTGTCAACATATACTTTATAGTTCAGTGAGACATTTTGATGAGCTGTCTGACTTGTTGAGTGTTAATGTAAGCTTGATAAATTATGGGCCTTGAATCCCTCGTCTTATTGCCTCCAATGTTTATGTTGTCTAGTGTATTCTGGTGACCACTCTCCTTCCTCGTCTTATTGCCTCCAATGTTTATGTTGTCTAGTGTATTCTGGTGACCACTCTCCTTCCTCGTCTTATTTCCTCCAATGTTTATGTTGTCTAGTGTATTCTGGTGACCACTCTCCTCCCTCGTCTTCATTGAACACAAGTCAATACTTGTTAATGGAGGTCAGCATGGCAGAATGAATCAGAGCGCTCGCTCATAAACTTCCCGTGTGCTAATTCGGGGAGGGTGGGTTCAACATCGACACTGCTTAGTTGGACTAAAATGTTACCTTTTCGTATTTAACTTAAGAATGTAAATTACAAGTACCAGAGAAGCTGGGGTGGATGTGCCTGATGGCGAGGGACACTGGTTATAGGGAAACTTATCCACATAACCGAACCAGTCCAATGAACTAGAAGTAGTAGTAGTAGGTGTATCGGCTAAGCTTGCGTGCAAAGCCAGAGAACGCAAAAATAAAAAAAAAAATTTAAAAAAATCGTATGTATACATGTCCTATCCCAAGGTGTCAGTGGTTGTTCAGTATTCTTCTTATATTCCATGCTGTGCTGCATGGGTGATCATGTCTGTCCATGCCTTCTTTCTCCTGTGTATACATGTCCTATCCCATGGTATCAGTGGTTGTTCAGTATTCTTCTTATAATCCATGCTGTGCTGCGTGGGTGATCATGACTGTCCATGCCTTCTGTCTCGTGTGCTGCCAATCATTTCTTATACCGGCGTTCCTTTATACCACAATGTCAGACTGTCCAATATCTTCTCTATTGGCCTCATCTTGACTCTCCTCCCTTCCAGCTTTCCTGTTGTGACGACTCACTCCAACTTTCCGGTTGTGACGACATATTCCAACTTTCCCGTTGTGACGACATATTCCAACTTTCCCGTTGTGACGACATGCTCCAACTTTCTCGCTGTGACGTCATACTCCAACTTTCCCATTGTGACGACATACTCCAACTTTCCCGTTGTGACGACTCACTCCAACTTTCCCGTTGTGACGACATACTCCAACTTTCTCGCTGTGACGTCATACTCCAACTTTCCCATTGTGACGACATACTCCAACTTTCCCGTTGTGACGACTCACTCCAACTTTCCCGTTGTGACGACTCACTCCAACTTTCCCGTTGTGACGACATACTCCAACTTTCTCGCTGTGACGACATGACATACTCCAGCTGTCCCGCTGTGAAGACATAGTCCAATTTTCCCGTTGTGACGTCATACTGCAGCTTTCCCGTTGTGACGTCATACTGCAGCTTTCCCGTTGTGACAACATACTCCAACTTTTCCGTTGTGACAGTATACTCAAACTTTCCCGTTGTGACGACTTGCTCCAACTTTTCTGTTGTGACGTCATACTCCAACTTTCCCGTTGTGACAACATACTCCAACTTTTCCGTTGTGACAGTATACTCAAACTTTCCCGTTGTGACGACTTGCTCCAACTTTTCTGTTGTGACGTCATACTCCAACTTTCCCGTTGTGACGACATACTCCAACTTTCCTGTTGTGACGACATACTCCAACTTTCCTGTTGTGACGACATACTCCAACTTTCCTGTTGTGACGACATACTCCAACTTTCCTGTTGTGACGACATACTCCAACTTTCCTGTTGTGACGACATACTCCAACTTTCCCGTTGTGACGACATACTCCAACTTTCCTGTTGTGACGACATACTCCAACTTTCCTGTTGTGACGACATACTCCAACTTTCTCTTCCTCATAACATGCCCACAGAATGTGGACTGTCTCCTTCTAGTGCTAGTAATCAATTCCTCTTCGAGAGTGAACATCTCTCAAGATATCTTCATTGATCTCTCTATCTGTCAATGGGTTTCTCATCATTCTTCTATACAACCAAATCTCCGCTACTTCCTCCAATTTCCTCGGATGTGCTAATTGTCCGTGATTTGCTATCGTACATTCGGATTGGCGCCATGAAGCTCTGAGGAACTCCCTTCTCACCTCCATGGGGAATGATATATTGCATAGAATATTCTCCGTATTATAAAATGTTGTCTTTGTTTGGACTATTCTACAATTAGTGTTCTTAACACATCTTCTATATTCGGTTCTTAAAGCGCCCAAGTACTTTAAACATTGACTTTCTTCAGATTGGTGACTTTCATCCATCTCGATGTTGCACTTGGGTATACAATATTTCTTTTTAATAACAGTTACTTCTTTTTTTTTTTCTTGTTATTCAGACACAATCCTTTGTTTTTGACTTCATTTGCAATTTTTTTATGACTCACTGTAAGCAAACTTCGCCCAAACAGCAATCACTCAAACACACAGGACCATGTTATTTGTCCAGCAGCTATGATTAACTCGATGGACAGAATCCTCTCGAAGACTCAGTTTTAATTCATAAGTTCAGTGCACTGACCTTCAGAACATCTGAAACATGAAAAGGGCATCTATCGGAGTCTGGCTGGTGTAGAGACTTTCTTCCTGACCCAGTACTGAAGTCCCATCTCCAGGGGGATGTATTACAGAGATTGCTTTCCCATCTCCAAGCTGAATAAACCAGCAGGGGGTGCAAGACTTGTACTAGAACGTCACATCGTCGGAGAGACATAATAGAATCTAACCAGGTCATGACTGAGCACAGCATCTACAGACTGACTGGGATAAAGCTTGGGTTGGCCATGTTTCTTTCAAGGGTTTCAGGTATGTCATTGTCAACAGCCATTTACAGAAATATATGTCCACATTTAGCAGCAACAATCATCTTTATTTCCATAAACAGGGTGTCCTGGAGGCCCAGAAGACCCGTGTTCAGGAAATGGCGTCTGTGATGACGGAGTCAGTGGTTCTGGGAAATGTAAATGCAACCCTGGGTTTTCTGGAGAACTTTGTGAGAGCTGTGAAAGTGCATATTTCATGCCTCCATATTGTAACATATGTGAGTAAAATGTCATAGCTTATTCCCCCATATTATAGCATATGTAAGTAGAACTTTATATCTGCTGCCTCGATATTGTAATATATGTTAGTAAAACTTCATATCTACTGCCTCAATATTAAAACATCCATCCATCATGTGTCATACCGATAAGTGTGGGCGGTCATGTTTTTCCATCTCACTCGATCACCAGTTGAGGATCAGATCCGTGTTTCTGTCTCGACCATGTCACGTGGCCAAGCCATCCAGGTATTTACTTCTCAGTCTTCCCCTTGGTCTCTTCCCTTTGATCTTGCCAGTTGTCACCAAGTTCTCCAATTCACTTCTTCTCACAACGTGCCCAAAATATTTTGACTGTCTACGTCTAATGTCTCTAATCAGTTTACGATCTTCATTTGCTTCTTGAAGGACTTGTTTATTGTTTTTTTTTTTCTTTTCTGTCCATGGTATTCTGTGCATTTTCCTCAGAAACCCCATTTCCACAGCCATAAGATGTTTTTCAGCTTGACTGCTCATTGTCCACGCTTCACATCCGCCGGTCGTTTACTAATACGATCACCATCTTTTTTTATTTATGTTGCGTATCCCTTACAGAACGTTGTAATCAACACCAGCATTCTTCAGCTGCTGTTGATGTACTAGGCAAGATTACGCTCTGTAGTTTGCCATTGCTTTCTGAGCGACTGGCTCACTTACCCCCTTAAGTAACCAACACGAAGCGATCCGCTACCGAATCTCGCGCAGCTGCGTTACTCACGAGAATATACGGGATTACGGAGAAAGACGTTAACCCCTACTCAGGGCTGAAAGGAAAAAAAAAATCCCAAGCAGTAAAATGCTACGAGTGTCTGAAGTGCTAAGACCTTGACATTGTGTAGCCCTGAATACATGGATAAATAGGTGGTAAATCTGTCCCTCACTTAGAGGACGATGAACGCAGGCGTAGAATCATCGTCCGACAAAGATCGCGAAATTATCAGCGAAACTTGCTTGCGATTACACTAACGTGCCCGCTGATCAGTATCTACATCTGACATGTGATGAGGAAGACGGATCACGTGTGGATGTGCTTAGAGTGTTGCGAGGTTGATTGATTAAACATAAAAGGCAAGAACATAGAGATAATACAAGATACGTTGGCACAGAGGCGCGTACGACGTCCAGTGACTGACAGAAAACAGATCTATATAGGTAAGCATGATGACATATAAGATAATGATAATGATGATAATAATAATGATAATGGTGATAATGATGATTGATGTTGGTAGTATAGAGATTACAAACAACCAGTTTTCTCTCCCTATAGCCTACAACAGCTGTGAGTATATGAATGGCAACTGCAGCGAGCATGCCTGGTGTAATGAGACCAGCAGTGGAGTCACCTGTCAGTGTTTCTCGGGCTACGATGGAGATGGCTACACATGCACACCCCAGTGTAACAGTGCTGAACATGGCAAATGTCACCCACATGCCAACTGTACTGAACATGGCAAATGTCACCCACATGGCAACTGTACTGAACATGGCAAATGCCACCCACATGGCAACTGTACTGAACATGGCAAATGCCACCCACATTCTAACTCTACTGAGCATGGCAAATTTCACCCACATTCCAATTGTACTAAGCATGGCAAATGTCACCCACATGGCAACTGTACTGAACATGGAAAATGTCACCAACATGGCAACTGTACTGAACAAGGGGGATGTTACCCGTATGCCCACTGCACTCTTGATGTAAGTATTGTCTCCGTGTTTTGTTTCTTAATTCTCTGCACACATAATGTCCAGTATTTGCTGAATGTTTCATGTTGTTGTAACATCTAATATTAAACTGTGACTGGTGTTGAGGCAATTTCTCATTACACTTGTACATTGTCTTTGTGATTGATTTGGTTACAATTTTTCATTCCACTTGTACATTGCCGTTGTGCCCGTCATCTCCACGTGGAGTACAGGCCGCCGTCAACTCAGGGCAAGCTTTTTTGAGACTTGGTTATGACATGATTGGCTGGGGTTTGCCGCTACGATAGTCTATATTGTAAGGTAACCAACCACACGCCGACCCCGATCATTAGCCTCTTAGGGCATATATGATAGAATACGGTGTTACTATTCTTGGCTTCCTTAGGGACTCCTGTAACATACATGGTAGAATACGGTGTTACTATCCTTGGCTTCCCTTAGAGACTCCTGTAACATACATGGTAGGATACAGCGTTACTGTTACTATTTTAGGCTTCCCTTGGTGGCCTCGGTAACATACATGTAAGGATATCGTGTTACTATTCTTGGCTTCTCTTAGTCACCCAGGTAGTAGTAGTAGGTCTCGTTCATTCCTGTAGGACTACAGAGTTGTGCCGCTGGTTAGGCACCTGGCAGCGCCACTGGTGACTGTATAGTCCAATGCGAGAGTGACAATCTCTGTCACAGTTTCCGCATCTGTAAGATGAGGCAGATCCCGCAGTAAGTGACTGTGTTTTATGCTTGTGCCGCCTATCCTCACCTTGTTGGATCAGACTGCGCTCAAAGAGCACCAGTCCGTTTCGTACATCTCTTCTCTAGGAACATCTGTCTCTTGCAACTCTTTTTCTCGTGACTGGATCTATGCCCAGGGTTTTCATATCTTGTTTAAAAAAAGGTTTTGCATATCCTTTACAGAACATCGCTGTCAACATCAGCATCATTCTGCTGATTGTTGATTTCTTGGCAAGATTACGCTCAGTAGTTTGCCATTGCTTTCTGAGCGACCGGGTCCATAATCTCATAAGTCACTGGCGCACTCGAACAGCATCCAATTCTCGTGCGCTCACGTCAACCACGAGAGTATTCGGGGTTACGGAGAAAGCTGCTAATTCCTCGACCAGGGAGACTGGCATATCTTGTTTACTCACATCCAAATACCGCATTTGGGGTCTCCCGATTACCCTCTTCCCTGTGGCTAGTTCTCCATATAGGATATTTTTTTAAAATACATTCATCCTCCATTCGAGATACATGGCCCAGCCATCGGAGGCGTCTCTGCTTAAGTAAGGAGTGCACTGTAGTAATATCCGCTCTTTCAGTCACGTGTTTGTTTGTTATGTGGTCTTTCCACGATATGCCCAAGATACGTCTCCGACATCTCAAATGGAAGGAATTCAACGTTCTTGCCTTTTGTGAGTACAAAGTCCAGGATTCAGCCCCATAGAGTGGTGTGCTAACAATACAAGCTTTATATATTTGTACTTTTGTTTGCTCTGCTAGTCTATTATTCTCCCAAATTCTCTTAGTTTCTGAAAAGTGTTGTCGCTGCCTTTCCAATGAATCTGTGTATTTCTGTCTCTAAGGAAAGATTATCCTATATTGTCGACCTTACATACGCAAACTGATTGACAACGTTCAGATCGTAATTAGAAATCTTGTTCCATCACATGTGTTTTATTTAGACTGACGGTAAGCCCAAAGTCTTTGCAGGCGGCTGCAAAACGATCTTTGAGCCGTTGGAGATCTTCTGCTGTATGAGTAGTCAGTGCTGCATCATCTTCAAAAAGTAGTTCTCTTACTACACCTTAACCTGTATATTGCTGGCTATAGGATACCTTCACCTGTATCTTACCTGCTTTAAGGTATCTTTACCTTTACCGGACCCGTTATGTGAACACTTCCCTTTTAACTCACCTGCTATCACGCACTTTTACTTGTACCTAACCTGTTGTTGGATACCTTCACGGTTATCTTATCTGTTTTAAGCTAACGTCACCTGTAACATATCTGTTACATGGTACATTCACATATTTCTTACCTGTTATATGATATATTAATTCATATCTTACCTGTTTAATGATACATTCACCTGTATGTGACCTGTTATACAGGGTGTTTGTAAAGTCTCACTACACTTTCTACGTAGAACATTCAATCAATTCTTTTTTTCTCCCGTTGAAAACACCATTCTCTTAGGAGTGCAAAGAATTACTTCAGCAGACGACATCCATTCGCTGCTGCATATTTCTTCACGATGGACTGTGGAGCACATTTTATGATGATATCATGTACTTCATGTTTCAAATTATTTTCTACATACAAAATGTAGTGAGACTTTACAGACTGCCTGTATTATCCATTCACTTACATATTTCCTGTTATAGGACAGTTTCAACTGAATACTACCCCTGGTGGATACCTTTACCTTAGCTTTCTCTTATTCTATCTCAAGGTATCCAACCAGACATCTCATTGTGAATGTAAACCTGGCTTCCATGGCAACGGGACATGGTGTCGAAAAAACAGAGACCCTTGCACTTCACGTAATGGCGGCTGTGACATCGAGAGGGCAGTCTGTAATTTTACAGAACCCAAGGTCACAGATATGGATGGAGGTGACACACTTTGCTTCTTGTCTTTTTAGTTTGTTTCATTGAGAGCAAGAAACATGTATAGTGAAAATGTAACCCTGGTCTACCTTAAAAAAATTATAATTGTGGTATTTGTTTTGTCTTTATTTAAAATTCTGCCCGCGTATTGTCCCACCTAAGGTTGATCATATCCAAGTTTAAGTCCATGTTTTGTTGCGTATTTTTGTTACATGTCTTTTCTTCGTAGCGTAGTTTAGTTTACTTTAGTTTAGTTTAGTCGACGGATCAACATCACGGCACACGGGTGCAACCCATAAGTGCTCTGTTTTTCTCCTAACTCAAACCTGAGTCTGGAGAAACTCAGCTCAGTGCACGAACTCCATAGCACCGGCGAGGATCCTGAAATACTTTGGGTAGATTTTTAACACGAAATTTTGCCCGGGCAGCGCCGTTAGGCTACTCTTTTTCGATTTCCAACTGCCAAGGGATTTTTCACGTGCGCATAAATACACACGGGCGTCCGATCTTACTACCCAGAGACCAGGGGAAATTTTTACTAGAAGTCCACGAGAAAAAATCCCGGCCCTCACCGGGGCTTGAACCCGGGACCTCCAGCACTCGAGGCGGACACCATACCTCGAGACCACGCAGATCCCTAGCGTAGTTATTCACGAACCTATTGCTCCTGTATCTTCCTGTCTCCAGTGATCTACTTTACAAACAAAATATATGTAGCTAAATCCGTTAAACATAAATGCAGCATGACCTTTGTAGGAAATCAAACCCAGGTTGGTTTTCTAGATAATTGTTCGTGCATTAGTTTACTATTGCTCTCTGAACCACAGTCCAACAAATGAATGCCGGTCTAGGGACTGAACCACAGTCCAACAACTGAATGCCGGTCTAGGGATTCAACGAGAGTCCAGTAACTGAATGCCGGTGTCGACATTGACCCAGAGTCCAAATGAATGCCAGTCTAGTGATTGAACCGCCTACTTGGCCATCAGCGAACCGGAAATTTAAGAGCGAGCGCTAGTATCTTTTCGATCACGTCGACGTCTTCCATATCCGTTAATGCACATATTTGTTTGTTTGTTTGTTTGTTTGGATCTTTGTTAGTTTAGTTATTTGTTTGTTTGCTTATTTTGTTGTTTGTTGTTTGTTTGTTATACTTTTGGTTTTCTTTTGATAAGCTAGCACTTCTCTTATGTGAGTAATTTATAAAATTTGAAAGAATAGCAATCTATGACAGAAAGAGTTAACATTTGAAAAGTAGTTATTTTATTGTTTCAAAGATATCAGTGATGAAAGATATGAGATAATGCCTTGCAGAAATACTGACTGGTGAATAGATAATATTGTTAGAGGACCAGAGTGTCGTCATATCAGTGGGGTGAGCAGAGCGATTACTTCACTATATTCCGTGAGAGATGTTCTGGGTGTATTGATAGATGTAACAAGTCTTCCGACCCATCCAGTCCCTGGACCCTGCTTTCTCACAATATTTCATCCTAGGGGCGCTAACCACTAGGGGCTCTGTTCTGACGACATAACTAAGCTCTGGTGTCATCAAGATAATAATGCATAAGTTTATTATGTACAATAGTGAGTAGAGAGCAGTTCAAGATTAAGGCAGGGAGTATCAGAGATAGACAAAGGAGTTGCAGTGTAGGATCCGAATATTATCATCGAGCGGCACTAGTACAGTCGTCACTGTCAGCTGTAGCAGTCGCCTCACCGGATGTTGGCAGATTCTACCTTGACAGTCCGGAATGGTTGGACTTCTTGACATTGGTTGTCGACTTCTCTGGAACCCAACTCAAGTTCTGGCAGACTTCATCATAGACTCTTCTAGGTATTCGATGTCGGTGATAGAAGAGTTCATAAGGAATCTGCACATATTGTTCAAGTGACCCATTCTAACAGTTCACAAAACACACTGTCACTGAAGTCAGTGGACTGACCAATGCAATGACCGGGTCAGGGGTATCACATAATTTCAGACATGAGATATAATCGTTGTAGCACCATAGTTCAACTCCTCGACCAAGTCTCTGTGGGCCTCAGGGGCCTGATAGAGTAAGGCATATGATTCATTAACAGTCTCTGCGGGCCTCAGGGGCCTGATAGTGTAAGGCAGGGGTGGCCAACACGAGGCCCGCGGGCGGCATGCGGCCCGCCGGGAGTCATGTTGCGGCCCGCGGAGTGGAAAACAACGATGTGGTGGAAGCTGTAGCACGCTTGCTTGTTTAACACACATACACACACACACACAAATTAGGTATGTGGCCCGGCATGAAATATTATTTCTAAAATTTCTGAAAAGGATGGCCACCCCTGGTGTAAGGCATATGATTCATTGACAGTCTCTGTGAGCCTCAGTGGCCTGACGGTGTAAGGCAGATGATTCATTAACAAAGTCTCTGTGGGCCTCAGTGGCCTGATGGTGTAAGGCAGATGATTCATTAGCAAGTCTGTGTGGGCCTCAGTTGCCTGATAATGTACTGAATAGGTCATCTTTTACCTGGTATACCAATGCAAGAAATAAGTGGTCAATGGTGCTTTGAGAAAATCTGAGCGTTGTCGACGGGAACGTCTCAGGCTGACGTCAGCGCTGCTCCAACGCTGGAGAGTTCACGCATTTACACATTCTGAGTTAGCCATGTTCCTCCGGTGTATGCCGGGCCTAAGATATTTTCTCGGTCACACTTGAAGGTAGGTTCTGCAATTATAGAACCGATTGAAAATAGTCTGCCACAGACTATGGTGATTAACTAAAGAAGGACGCTACGCGGCCCAGCCTAGGTTCACATAGCAAATATGTTCACCTGATCCTCCTCATCTGCGAAAGAGTGTAGACAGCAGTGAACCTGGAGCCCTCATCCGTTAGGAAGCCCGTGGAACAGCTTCGTTAGTGAAGACCTGGGTTGCAGCTCGGATAGGTCCGGTCTCTCTGTCACAGTTGTCTTTTGGAACTCACCTGTAAAACTCACTCCTTTCATTCATCGCTTCAGATTATAGGGGTCTGTATAAGACTGAGTGGCCCTGGAATGGGACTCGACTTCCTGACGATCCATCTCCATTATCAAACTTGAGTCCGTTTCTCTCTGTGGGCTCTCACCCCCAGATATTGGAGAAACGCTATCTCATAGGCGTCTCTTTCCCTCATTATTGATCGAGTGGTGTAAAGCTACGTTAGTTCTTTCCCCCTTTTAGTTCGCAGGACAAGTGTAGACGAAATACCTAGGTTTGTTCCCAAGTATAAGGCGATCAGTACATTCGCCTGTGCTCGCCCCGGTTTAGTGGCGTGACTGTATAGCAGACTCGCTGGGATCCGCGTGTATTTGTAGAAGGCAGTCTGCCCCCTCTAATCCACATCTTCTTCTCTTCCCATTATGGAGAAGGATAGTTCCCCCTTGATACCGCAAGCAAGGAATGATAGCTTACGGACCAGTAGAGGTAAGTAGAAAAGATAAATCAATAATCTGTCCGAAACAGCGGTGACGTACCCTCGTTGTCGTCAATCGCATACCTCCGATATGCGACGCGGCCGACGCTCCCTGTCGACCTAAGACGGTATCACGGATCGATATCGACAATATTAACACAGTCGAACTGCTTCTCATCCATCTGGTTCGCTACAGCGATCTAATCGCTCTCGACTCCTTTCGCCCGCAGCAAACACCAACACCTCGCTCACGTGCACCGAGTAACTATGCAACGCTCGTCGGACCAACGATTTCTACAGCTAGGTCATGCATAGCTCTTTTCAACGTGCATAAGCCCACAGGCCTATCACATCCCCATTTAATTTATAAACAACCAGTTGGGGATGACAGTGACGCGCTTTAACAATGCATTTTAAAGCCGACTATTACACGCCCCAAATTAGCTGTCTTCGATCGACAATGCCTATTTAATATGCATGACCTAGCTTCGCGTTACACACGGCTAGTCAGCTTCATTGGCGGCCGCTATCGCTTACTCGCTTCGACACCGGTAAGAAAGTAATAATAAATAAATTTACCTTCAGACATGTACACCTCTTATCCAACGGGCTCTAGTACATATCGAGAATCTTTGAATTCTTTGAAAACACTACTAACAGCTTGAAAAGCGTCCTCTCAGTGGAGAATCAAAAACAGAACTGGCGAATGTTAACCACCGACCTTGGTGTACTTCTCAGGTGAGGGAGAAATTCGCTTACAACAAGACAACCGACTTTCTCGGGAGAAACATGCCCCGATTACATGGACGTAGTTTCGGGAAGTTGAGCTCTCTCCGGGTCAAGAGAAACCCCCAGAACGAGCTTCAAGGATGTTGGATAACCGTCCAGACAGGATAATTCCCCTCGGGCTACCGTCGGCTAGAAATAGCGCGGTGGTCTCCCATGTCAGAACCAACGCCTGGTCATGTGACACAGAGGTTTTGAGGTACATGATCAGCCATATCAATAAACGTGGCATTGGAGGAAACAGAGAAAGATTAGAATAAGAAGCAGAAGGAAGAAACAGTAGAGGTAGAACAATTAGGTACACAAGACAGTAGCAGGAGTTGGAGAAAAATCTATAGAAGTATGTCTAAGAATACGAACAATATATTGATCAATGATTTAAACAAATTCATTTAGCATATTTCTACCATAAATAGTTGTTGTATACATAATAATGTTATAATGTTGAGTATATGTTATTTGGTCTGAGAAGTAGATATTTATTTCATTAAACTACGTGAGAAAACTCTGCCCTGTGATTACTACACCAGGAGATACAGTCTGTGAATGCACACAGGGCTACGTCGGGGATGGAAAAATATGCAGTACCGATCTAGTGGATGCTATTTCCAGGATACTTGGCTTAAACGCGAAATATTCTTGGCTTCAGAAAGCTGTAAGTTTCTCAGTGAGAAATAGATAGATAGAGAGAGAGAGAGAGAGAGAGAGAGAGAGAGAGAGAGAGAGAGAGAGAGAGGAGAGAGAGAGAGAGAGAAAGAGGACGAGAGCAGGAATGAGAGAGGGGGACGGGTCGAAAGGGGAGAGAGAGCGCGAGTTGATTGGGAATGAGAAAGGGAGAGGAGAGAGAGAGAGCGAAAGAGATAGGGAGAGCAAGGGAGAGAGAGTAAGTGAGGCAGAAGGGAGAGAGAGAGGAAGAGAGCTGGAATGAGAGAGGGGGACGGGTCGAAAGGAGAGAGAGAGCGCGAGTTGATTGGGAATGAGAAAGGGAGGGAGAGAGAGAGAGAGAGAGAGAGAGAGAGAGAGAGAGAGAGAGAGAACGAACGAACGAACGAACGAACGAACTTTATATTAAAGGGTAACAAATTTGGCACGCAGTCCCGTCTTATATTCGACCCTTTCAATCACTCATCTTTCATTCATCAAATGTGCATGTTACATTTACATAGGGAAAATAACATTGTCAGATTGATTTTGTAAGCATAATCAATGCATATTACGTATGGTACATTCACATGGGAAAAAAAAAACATTGTCAAATGAAAGTTGTAAACATAAACAGTGCATATTGCAATGTTGTGAGACACATCCCCCATCCACCCTCATACCCCGCAGCCACCCACACATCCCTCAGCCACCCACACATCCCCCACCCACCACACCTCCCCCACCCACCCACACTTATCCCCACGCACTCACACAGATCCAGGCAAACATACATGCCGCCACCCACCCACTGATCCCCCACCCACTTACATTTGCCCACCCACACACACACCCCCACCCATCCCATAACCGACACGCACACACCTACCCACATACTCTCCACCACCTACCCACACACCCGCAACCATGCATCAAAACACACATCACAAAGAGAGAGAGAGAGAGAGAGAGAGAGAGAGAGAGAGAGAGAGAGAGAGAGAGAACTATGAAAATACAAACGAAGAAGTGACCTAGTAATCATATTCAGACCAAAACTTGTTGGGTTTTGCACTGTCTCCATGCCTGAATGCAGCCGATTTCTGTCCATAGTGGGATGATGTGAGAGTCACAAGATTTATGTCCATAGTGAGATTGTGTGAGAGTCACCAGATTTCTTTCCACAATGAGATGTTGTGAGAGTCACAAGACATTTCAGCATAGACACATGTTGAGCTTAGGATCATGGCACTTTATATGTCCAGCACAATAACTGACGTGTAGTGTGTGTTATACAAGAGAGGTTGTGTATGTGTGCGTGCTTGCGCGTGTGTGTGCGTGCGCGTGTATGTATGCTTGTGTGAGTATGAGTGTGTGTGTGTGTGTGGGGGGGGGGGGGGAGAGGAGGAGGTAATCCGGTACATGGATTGATAAATGGATGGACGGACGAACTGAGGAACGAAGGGACAAACATAGTAAGGCACGAAAGTATGGATGTGTGTTCATTGTCCTCTTGATCCCAGAGAAAGATCTTTCTGGTTATACTGTTATCAGATGTTCTCCGTGTGTACCTTATTCGGTGCCAGTGTCTTTTCCTCGTCTCTTGATTCACTGGCATCTGTCTAGTTTTCTCCCTTAGCTCACTGGCATCTGTCTAGTTTTCTCCCTTAGCTCACTGACATCTGTCTAGTTCCCTCTCTTAGCTCACTGGCATCTGTCTAGTTCTCTCCTTTAGCTCACTGGCATCTGTTTAGTTCTCTCCCTTAGCTCACTGGCATCCGTTCAGTTTTTTCCCTTAGCTCACTGGCATATGTCTAGTTCTCTCCCTTAGCTCACTGGCATCTGTCTAGTTCTCTCTCTCTTAGCTCACTGGCATATGTCTAGTTCTCTTCCTTAGCTCACAGGCACCTGTCTGGTTCTCTCCCTTAGCTCACTGGCACCTACCTGGTTCTCTCTCTTAGCCCCACATTAGCGATTATATCAAACTATTTTAGACCTTCCGTTCTGCGCAGGCCCCAGGCAATGGATGTTTGCAGATTATCTGTACTGTGTTAGTCATCCTCCATGTTTATGATCCACATAACAGTTCTGATTTAATGTTATAGGTAAATATCCCAATTTTGGTGCCAGGTTTAATACCTTTGACTGCCACAAATTCCCCACTGCTTTGAAAGTTCCTCTTGCCGTATGTATTCTTATTGTAATGTCTAAATCTGTTCTCCCTTCTTTGCGTACATTGTTGCCTACATTACTTGTTTTTGTTTACAGGATGACAACAACCAGACAACAACTGAACTCTTGGGTGATCCGACGAAAAAAATGACAGTTTTTGTTTCCATTAGGAAGGTGAACACAATTATGGGTTAAATATAATGTCATTGTTATATAATCTCTGAAATGACGTTTAAAATATCAGTAGCAATCATGTCCAATTACCCACCCATGTCAGTCACTCAATTCCATCAAGGCTGAACTGTTTGTTTCGTAGAGGACTTTTGTGGAGACATTCTGGCGGCGGCATTATGCACAGTGTGCCTGAGCGGGTCGTTGTTTGTTGAGACTCCTTCCTGTCTTTTCCACTTTTCACATGGGGCAGTGGGGAAAATTTTAATGTGATATTCACTGGCATGGGAACGGAGCATAATGGGAACGACCCCTTGCTGTGATATTGAAACATCGATTCATGACTAATGACTAATAACCCAGGTCAGTCACTCAAAATATCTAGATGATGCTGACTATACTAGAAAAGATGAAGTAAATGTTGCATGTAAATATATGTTTAAAAAAACGATGTTCAGTTCAACTCTGCTGGATGACATAATGATTTGTGCATGTTATTTCTCTGCTGGATGACAGAATGCTGTGTGTATGTTATTTCTCCAGAATGAGTGTTCATATTACAGGCCAGTGCTATATTCAACAACAACTTTGAAGACAAGAACTGGTTCAGTCTGGTATCAGGCTGCGGGTGGCCAGGGCTGATCAGAAAGCAATGTCAAAATACTGAAGACACTTGCCAAGAAAATTTAGCCATATCAAATGTTACAGTGGTTAGAGAGAACTGTCATGGAAAGCATGATTCCTGGAAGAAGCTATAATACTGTGGCCACATCAAATGTTACAGTGGTTAGAGAGAACTGTCATGGAAAGCATGATTCCTGGAAGAAGCTAAAATACTGTGTCCACATCAAATGTTACAGTGGTTAGAGAGAACTCTCATGGAAAGCATGATTCCTGGAAGAAGCTAAAATACTGTGTCCACATCAAATGTTACAGTGGTTAGAGAGAACTGTAATGGAAAGCATGATTCCTGGAAGAAGCTATAATACTGTGTCCACATCAAATGTTACAGTGGTTAGAGAGAACTGTAATGGAAAGCATGATTCCTGGAAGAAGCTATAATACTGTGGCCATATCAAATGTTACAGTGGTTAGAGAGAACTGTAATGGAAAGCATGATTCCTGGAAGAAGCTATAATACTGTGTCCACATCAAATGTTACAGTGGTTAGAGAGAACTGTCATGGAAAGCATGATTCCTGGAAGAAGCTATAATACTGTGGCCACATCAAATGTTACAGTGGTTAGAGAGAACTGTCATGGAAAGCATGATTCCTGGAAGAAGCTAAAATACTGTGTCCACATCAAATGTTACAGTGGTTAGAGAGAACTGTCATGGAAAGCATGATTCCTGGAAGAAGCTAAAATACTGTGTCCACATCAAATGTTACAGTGGTTAGAGAGAACTGTCATGGAAAGCATGATTCCTGGAAGAAGCTAAAATACTGTGTCCACATCAAATGTTACAGTGGTTAGAGAGAACTGTAATGGAAAGCATGATTCCTGGAAGAAGCTATAATACTGTGTCCACATCAAATGTTACAGTGGTTAGAGAGAACTGTAATGGAAAGCATGATTCCTGGAAGAAGCTATAATACTGTGGCCATATCAAATGTTACAGTGGTTAGAGAGAACTGTAATGGAAAGCATGATTCCTGGAAGAAGCTATAATACTGTGTCCACATCAAATGTTACAGTGGTTAGAGAGAACTGTAATGGAAAGCATGATTCCTGGAAGAAGCTATAATACTGTGGCCATATCAAATGTTACAGTGGTTAGAGAGAACTGTAATGGAAAGCATGATTCCTGGAAGAAGCTATAATACTGTGTCCACATCAAATGTTACAGTGGTTAGAGAGAACTGTAATGGAAAGCATGATTCCTGGAAGAAGCTATAATACTGTGTCCACATCAAATGTTACAGTGGTTAGAGAGAACTGTAATGGAAAGCATGATTCCTGGAAGAAGCTATAATACTGTGTCCACATCAAATGATACAGTGGTTAGAGAGAACTGTAATGGAAAGCATGATTCCTGGAAGAAGCTAAAATACTGTGTCCACATCAAATGTTACAGTGGTTAGAGAGAACTGTCATGGAAAGCATGATTCCTGGAAGAAGCTAAAATACTGTGTCCACATCAAATGTTACAGTGGTTAGAGAGAACTGTAATGGAAAGCATGATTCCTGGAAGAAGCTATAATACTGTGTCCACATCAAATGTTACAGTGGTTAGAGAGAACTGTAATGGAAAACATGATTCCTGGAAGAAGCTAAAATACTGTGGCGACATCAATTGTTACAGTGGTTAGAGAGAACTGTAATGGAAAGCATGATTCCTGGAAGAAGCTAAAATACTGTGGCGACATCAAATGTTACAGTGGTTAGAGAGAACTGTAATGGAAAGCATGATTCCTGGAAGAAGCTAAAATACTGTGTCCACATCAAATGATACAGTGGTTAGAGAGAACTGTAATGGAAAGCATGATACCTGGAAGAAGCTAAAATACTGTGGCCACATCAAATGTTACAGTGGTTAGAGAGAACTGTTATGGAAAGCATGATTCCTGGAAGAAGCTATAATACTGTGGCCACATCAAATGTTACAGTGGTTAGAGAGAACTGTAATGGAAAGCATGATTCCTGGAAGAAGCTATAATACTGTGGCCACATCAAATGTTACAGTGGTTAGAGAGAACTGTAATGGAAAGCATGATTCCTGGAAGAAGCTAAAATACTGTGGCCACATCAAATGTTACAGTGGTTAGAGAGAACTGTCATGGAAAGCATGATTCCTGGAAGAAGCTAAAATACTGTGTCCACATCAAATGTTACAGTGGTTAGAGAGAACTGTAATGGAAAGCATGATTCCTGGAAGAAGCTATAATACTGTGTCCACATCAAATGTTACAGTGGTTAGAGAGAACTGTAATGGAAAGCATGATTCCTGGAAGAAGCTATAATACTGTGGCCATATCAAATGTTACAGTGGTTAGAGAGAACTGTAATGGAAAGCATGATTCCTGGAAGAAGCTATAATACTGTGTCCACATCAAATGTTACAGTGGTTAGAGAGAACTGTCATGGAAAGCATGATTCCTGGAAGAAGCTATAATACTGTGGCCACATCAAATGTTACAGTGGTTAGAGAGAACTGTCATGGAAAGCATGATTCCTGGAAGAAGCTAAAATACTGTGTCCACATCAAATGTTACAGTGGTTAGAGAGAACTGTCATGGAAAGCATGATTCCTGGAAGAAGCTAAAATACTGTGTCCACATCAAATGTTACAGTGGTTAGAGAGAACTGTCATGGAAAGCATGATTCCTGGAAGAAGCTAAAATACTGTGTCCACATCAAATGTTACAGTGGTTAGAGAGAACTGTAATGGAAAGCATGATTCCTGGAAGAAGCTATAATACTGTGTCCACATCAAATGTTACAGTGGTTAGAGAGAACTGTAATGGAAAGCATGATTCCTGGAAGAAGCTATAATACTGTGGCCATATCAAATGTTACAGTGGTTAGAGAGAACTGTAATGGAAAGCATGATTCCTGGAAGAAGCTATAATACTGTGTCCACATCAAATGTTACAGTGGTTAGAGAGAACTGTAATGGAAAGCATGATTCCTGGAAGAAGCTATAATACTGTGGCCATATCAAATGTTACAGTGGTTAGAGAGAACTGTAATGGAAAGCATGATTCCTGGAAGAAGCTATAATACTGTGTCCACATCAAATGTTACAGTGGTTAGAGAGAACTGTAATGGAAAGCATGATTCTTGGAAGAAGCTATAATACTGTGTCCACATCAAATGTTACAGTGGTTAGAGAGAACTGTAATGGAAAGCATGATTCCTGGAAGAAGCTATAATACTGTGTCCACATCAAATGATACAGTGGTTAGAGAGAACTGTAATGGAAAGCATGATTCCTGGAAGAAGCTAAAATACTGTGTCCACATCAAATGTTACAGTGGTTAGAGAGAACTGTCATGGAAAGCATGATTCCTGGAAGAAGCTAAAATACTGTGTCCACATCAAATGTTACAGTGGTTAGAGAGAACTGTAATGGAAAGCATGATTCCTGGAAGAAGCTATAATACTGTGTCCACATCAAATGTTACAGTGGTTAGAGAGAACTGTAATGGAAAACATGATTCCTGGAAGAAGCTAAAATACTGTGGCGACATCAATTGTTACAGTGGTTAGAGAGAACTGTAATGGAAAGCATGATTCCTGGAAGAAGCTAAAATACTGTGGCGACATCAAATGTTACAGTGGTTAGAGAGAACTGTAATGGAAAGCATGATTCCTGGAAGAAGCTAAAATACTGTGTCCACATCAAATGATACAGTGGTTAGAGAGAACTGTAATGGAAAGCATGATACCTGGAAGAAGCTAAAATACTGTGGCCACATCAAATGTTACAGTGGTTAGAGAGAACTGTTATGGAAAGCATGATTCCTGGAAGAAGCTATAATACTGTGGCCACATCAAATGTTACAGTGGTTAGAGAGAACTGTAATGGAAAGCATGATTCCTGGAAGAAGCTATAATACTGTGGCCACATCAAATGTTACAGTGGTTAGAGAGAACTGTAATGGAAAGCATGATTCCTGGAAGAAGCTAAAATACTGTGGCCACATCAAATGTTACAGTGGTTAGAGAGAACTGTCATGGAAAGCATGATTCCTGGAAGAAGCTAAAATACTGTGTCCACATCAAATGATACAGTGGTTAGAGAGAACTGTAATGGAAAGCATGATTCCTGGAAGAAGCTAAAATACTGTGGCCACATCAAATGTTACAGTGGTTAGAGAGAACTGTAATGGAAAGCATGATTCCTGGAAGAAGCTAAAATACTGTGTCCACATCAAATGATACAGTGGTTAGAGAGAACTGTAATGGAAAGCATGATTCCTGGAAGAAGCTAAAATACTGTGGCGACATCAAATGTTACAGTGGTTAGAGAGAACTGTAATGGAAAGCATGATTCCTGGAAGAAGCTAAAATACTGTGTCCACATCAAATGTTACAGTGGTTAGAGAGACATGTAATGGAAAGCATAATTCCTGGAAGAAGTTAAATTACTGTGTCCTCACCAATGTTACAGTGGTTAGAGAGAACTGTCATGGAAAGAAACTAAGATACCTTGGTCACATCAAATGTTACTATGGTTGGAGAGAACAGTAAAGGAAAGCATAATTCCTGGAAGAAGGCGGCAGGGGCCGACCAACATGACAGGAGACACATGAAAATAGAGACGACCTAGGTATGTAAATGTGTGGGGAAAAAGAGTTAGGGACGTATCAAGAGTTATTCCTTGCCAGCTGTAATACGAGCGACATTCTGTAAGCACTTGCTGCCTGATGAGGACCCCTGGTTGTGAGATGACCAATGTGTGGTTGTAATTTACATTATGAAATGTGTGTCTGGCGACTCCCATCATTCTCTACAGCACCGGTTCTCAACCGGTGGGGGAAATCCCTGGGGGGGGGGGGGCGGGAGGGATTTTAGTGTTTCCAAGGGAGAATTAAGATTATTTCAAGATCGCGTTAATTAAAAAAAAAACTATTACTTGATATTGTTTCTCCCTCCATACTTTACGGTTCTGTACTTCTCAACCATCTGAAATTCGTCTTATAACGTAAGTAGACCCGTAAACCATGTTTTATGTGGACGTCTATACATGTTCTAGTATGTGTTATTAAATGTAACTTCCATATTTACGTATACTGTGTAGGGTTGGGGTGGGGGAAGCTACAGGGAGGAAATACGAAAGGAGAGGGAGGGGGAATGACGTTTTGAACATATGGTGAAGGGGTGCATGGGCCAAAAAAAGGTTGAGAACGATCAGAATGAAACAAACATAGTCAATTAGGTATTACACATGTCCATAAGTTGTTTCTTACCTAGGACAATTAATAACAGTTATGGCAGGTGTATGATGGAAAACAGAAAGAAAATAGGAAGAGTCAAAACAACACTGCACAAAATGTAAAAGCATTTCACATTAGCAAAGCTAAGTAATGATCACGTTAGATAACACGTGTCATAACTCTACATATCTATCTTTATATTTGTAATATCTTCTGAACTGATACAGATATTTCTGCTTTGTATTTCTGTGTATACACGGAAGTGGGACTAACGATGCAGCAATTGTGATAGTTGCAGTTAGAAACTAATAGCTTGACTGATTGCATCTTGGTCGGTTAACCAGAGCTAAATAAAGCCATTTTGCTGTGGTTTTTGGTTAAAGATCGCCCTTTATTTCACACGGATATCTCTATAAGTGCTTCTATCTTCTCCCATAGATCATACAATGTAGTCCCAGAACAGTGCACCAGCTCTGCAGCATCGATTAGGAACTGAATGTGCATACATAATAATCGCGTATGCTTTACATATTCGTGATCTAGTTAGGATTTCACAAGTTGATTTTATACTGGGCAGCAGCCAGTTAGGTCCATAAACAGCCCATATTAAAAGCACATGACCAAAACGTACAGAACAAATACAAACCTGGTACACACAATGTAACGCTAAGTTGGACTATGTTTAACAAAGTGGGACATTTTGCAGCATTGGTGTAAACATGCCACACAACCGGCATTGCTGTCAGTTGATGTTTGTTTGTCTATACATGTTTCAGTTCATCAACTTCCAAAACTTTACTATTGTTAATGGGATGTTCAAATTACCAAAATATCCTGGCACAGAAGACGAGGTCAACAGTACTATAAGCAACGGAAATTCTGGGATGGGTGGCCTCAGGCAGTGGACATTGACATCTATCAGAGGTCAAGTTATCAACGTCACTTTAAATGACCAGGGGCAGGTAAGATTTTGGTTTCAAAACTGATTGCTATGCCTTTGTTTTTCCTTCTGATGACATTCTTCTGTAGTAGTTGCCTTCAAGAGTCAAATTATGAAAATTGTCTAGTGCATCGGTGCACAGATCTCTATCTCAGGATGATTACAAGTTTGTGATGGATGACTGTGCCAGTTCGGTGCTGGTTTCCGTTTTCTTGTGTCCCATACACGCTATCTTGATGAATTAACGTGTCCATGTATGTCATCATCATTATTATCATCATCATCATCATCATCATCATCATCATCATCATCATCATCATCATCACCATCATCCACTTCTGCCGTCAAGCGTCGTGGGGAGGAATAATTTTCGTTCCAATGCCCGATTGGCGGCACTGAATAGTGTCATTCCGTGTGATTGTACAATGTCTTTGATGTCGTCAAACCATTTTATTCTTGGGCGTCCTCTTGGTCTCGTCGCAGATGATCTTTGATGTAAGGGTAGTGATGGTAGTTGATGGTGTTGCATTCTAACGACACGGCCAAACCACTTGATCTTCTATATTTCAATAAATGTGGCACAAGATGTTGATCCCACTCTTTGTCTAATAACAGCATTTCTTACTCGGTCTCGGATTGTTAAGTTGGCAGCTCCCCTACGGCATCTCATCACACAGGTGTTAATTTTGCGAACGATTGATTTAGATAAAGTCCAAGTTTGAGATTGGTAGCATAGAGTTGGTGTGAATATGCTGTTTATTATCTGTTTTCTGGACATGGGTATATTTTGATGTTTCAATATGGGTGATAGTTATGTAAGTGCACTAGCTTTTTGACATCTGATTTTGATTTATATGTCCAATCTGCCATCTTCTGTGATCATACTTCCAAGATATGTTTTAAACTTGTTTCGGAGATGTGCTATTTATCTGTATACTTGTGTGTGAACATAGCATTTAGTCATTCATCCTTTGTTGTCAATACTCATTAATTAATTAATTCATTGGTTCATTCATCAATTTAAAATAAATCAAGTAAATGCAAAGGACAGAGGCAAGTAAACAATTCTTGACTAGTATATACAAATATGGCTGTCTGGACTTGACCACGAAGATTCGAAATGGAGATCTGCTACTAAAACATGGATGTTGTTGAGTATAGAAAACTAGAGTGACATGATTCGATGACTTCAGCACCAGTCCTCCAACAAGACTATCCTGATGATGATGATGATGATGATGATGATGATGATGATGATTACGATGATGATGAATATAGAAAACTGGTTAGGATATGAGCTGACGATATACGATCCAGTCTTTGAACTGACTAACATGGTCTTGTTGATTGTTTACCGATAATTGTAATAATAAATAAGCTGATCAGGTAGGTAATTATGATGAAGTTAATTAACAGTGATAATTGTTCTTTTGTTCCATCTTACCATCTTATGGAAAAGTCTTTGCAGAGATTAGAATAAAATCGTCATTGTAAATGTGTCCCTATAAAAAATGGAAAACATACTCTCAAATAAAATTCTGTCAATTGTAATGAGGAAAAACTGTCATCAAATAATATACAAAGTTTGTCATGTTGCATGCATTTGAAACTTGGGTGATAAATAGACACGCCGAACAACATCTGATGGCATCCACAATTTAGTTTTTGAAGAAAGTGTAAAGATTGCTTTGAGAGAAAATACAAACAATTAAGGCAAACATTTCAGAAGCATTTGGACACCGTGAATTGATTAGAAAAATGTGATATAGGCAGTGAAAATTGTTTTTAGCATATCTTGAGGAGAAACAAACTTGATAACTTAGTGGCAACGGGCAAAGTTTATGGGAAATGAGCCAGAGAAAGACAAAGACATGAATACCTTGATAAACTGGCCAAAAGGCATAATTACGACTTGAACACAAAACTGATCCAATACTGATGATCATGTGCTATGGCCAACCACGATGATACACTCTTAGCAGCATGTGATATGATAGTAATGGTGATGAGTGATTGTTTAGTATCAGTAAATAAAATATCATATCAGTGACACCTCAAGTGTTTTCTCATCAACAGTACCATGCAAATGGAGTAAAAATTGTCCGGGGAAATATAGAGGCACTGAATGGCATTCTACATCTCACTGCAGGATCATTGTTCATGTCTGTAAGTATCTGTATTTTTCTATTCTTAAAAGTCGCTTACAATGGCCAAAAAGTCTCCTTTGGCTCAGATTCTTCATTGCACCGGGTTTTTATCCCATTTTTTTAAAAATTCGCATATCCTTTACAGGACATCGCTGTCAACAGCAGCATCTGTCAGCTTTCTGTTGATTTCTTGGCAAGATTTCGCTCAGTAGTTTGCCATTGCTTTCTGAGCGGCCGGCTCAGTTATCCCGCAAGTCACCAGCGGGGGTCGAACCGCTCCCAGTTCTCGCCCGCTACGAGACTCTGCGTGATAAACGGGATTACGGAGAAAGTGTTGTAACCCCTCGGCCAGAGAGACCGGCTTTATCCCATATGGCTCAGTTTATTTCCGCAGCCAACTGCCGAAAGCGTCGCATAAAGCACGACCTCCTAGCTTCAGCGATGAACACCAGGAGTCTAAAAAATGCACTCGTGAACCGAAAGACGCGGCCGGGAATCGAACACACAACCTTCAGAGCCCGAGTCAGACGGCTTGACTACTTCGCCACGGAGACTCCCGTTTTTCTATTCTTTTGTGTTATTGATTAACGGGTAGGTAAACAACTGTACTTAGATAGTTAGATAAGACACATAAGTTAGATAAGACAGTTAGATAAACAACTATACACATGCTATGATATTGTTGAGACATGTAGATGTGCATTTATGCACATGTTATGTTCTAGCTATATAGATAAACAAGTGCACTCATGCAATGTTAGCGACGAGACACGTAAAAGATGCACTCATGATATGTAAGGGCGACACATGTAGATAAACAGTTGCACACACGGTATGTAAGTGATGAGACATGAATATAAACAGTTGCACTCATACTTGCTTGCTTGTGTTCGCTGGCTGTGAACTCCAGCGTGAAGTCCTGTATGTCGGATGAAGACATCCTGTTGTCCAACATCAGTGTGATGTCATACCGGACTGAGGTTTGCGTGAGTATCCGTTGTCCCATGTCTGGCTTCTTGGTGTGCAGACTGGTGATGCCTTGCCGTGCAAGCAGATACTCTCCGGCTTCGTAAGAATCAGCGATCCTACTACGTTAGCCAGGACCCCGAAGGGACCTGTTGCCCATGACACCACGACTAGGACGTGTTAGTAGGTCTTGGCCAGTATAGAACCTGGCCCTGGTACCTTGGAAACACCTCTGCGTCCCAGATGCACTCATGTTATGTTAATGACGGGACATCTATATAAACAGGTGTACTCATGTTATGTTAATGACAAGACATGTAGATAAACAGTTGTACTTTTATTATGTTAATGACGAGACATGTAGATAAACAGTTGTACTCTTGCTATGTTAATGACGAGACATGTAGATAAATAGTTATACTCATGTTATGTTAATAACGAGACATGTAGATAAACAGGTGTACTCATGTTACTGATGAGACAAGCAGATAAACAAGTGTACTAATACAATGTTAGTGACATATGCCTGGGTCATTGATATTGAGGTGAGTGACCCCAGTAGCGAGACTACGAGAAAAACAACCAGCCATGAAAAATAATGGTGCGGGTGTGAGCAGACCCCTAGGGGGGATGGGGTGTAGGACAGTTTAGTTTTGTGTGAAGTCAGGGGACTTCAAGACAGTTGATGTTTTGGCGCCGAGCGGATCGGTGGGCTAATAAGTGGGAGCTTAGACTGACTGTGGGTTAGATCGTTTGTTGTGTTGTTCTCCCAGTTGTGAATGCAGGCCTGAAACCCAGGGGGGTTGGATAGCTAATGGAGGCCTGAACCCAGAGTGGGTTGGATAGTTAGTGGAGACTAGACCCATTGTGTGGGTGTATTGGTGAGGTCCAGCCGTGATTAGTAGCTGGATGAACTGTTTTGTGGATTTGAGATGAAGCAGGCCTTGAGAAGGCAGTGATGTGTACGGGTTAAGTTGTGAGGAGGATATTTATATTCTATGGACTATATTGTTTCTGGATATAGAGTTGTGTTCTGTTTGTCTGTGTTATTTCTGCAATAAAGGATTATGTGCGCCGACTCAATCTTGTTTAATGACTGGTGGATGTGGACTGCGGGGGTGAGTTGTATGATGAGACAGGTCGCTAGCTCAGCTTACACTCCGTAGTGATATACTAAGAACATTGAACCCTAGACAACGACCATATCACGCACTTATCATTAAGAACATTGTGATAGTTAGCGATGAGACATGTAGATAAATAACCGTACTTATTTTATGTGATGAGACAGGTAGATTAAACAGCAATACTCATTATATTAACACAGACATTCACCAGGGCTTGTTTCCTTAGCGACTCAATGAACATGATCAAGAGGATAGAGGAGGGGTCGATCCGAAGAGAATGGTTGCTGCCTCTGAAGCGGTCTCGGCTGGCAAAGATTAGTTTCATCTTCGTGCCAGGGCATGCGGGAGTACAAGGAAATGAGCGGGCTGACAAGCTCGCAGGTGAGGCTACTGTGGAGGGCGGACGCGCCATGGACCAGGCTGACATTCTGAATGCTCTACGTGATGTGAGACTTTTGCGAGAACCAAGTGATGACTGTGAATCTACAACAATGGCCAGACTGCTAGAGCATCAAATTAAAAGAGGTGTGGCCAAACAAGAACACTACGCAGGAAGCCAAAGAAGATTGATAAACCAACACAGAACTGGCGTCGTTAGCCGCTACACGCTGCGGGATTTGCTGAGGAGGGGATCCGAGCACTTATGGACTGAATGGTTCGATGTGCAGCGAGGATGATCTGTCGACTAACTAACTCATATTATAGTGCTGATTCGGGTAATATTGCTAATTCACTAACACAGTAATAGGCAGTAATGAAATTGCAATCACCATGGGAATAACAAATGCTCCAAATTGCAATATTATCGGTGACTATGTTTGCTATATATTTCAGTAGTATATGGTTCCATCGCCCAGCTACTGAGTTAAGTGCTTGGAGCGACACTGTGAGATGTTGAGTTCGTGTGGAGTGCTTTTACATCTGTTCACGGGTGTTTGTTTTGTGAACTGCATGTTCAGAAAATGGCAGCCGGCCGGTTGCTGAACTATATAGTTTTCGAATTATGCAGTAATGTGTGTGAAGCTGCTGCTTTTCTAGTGACTGCCGCTTCCATCGACGATGAATTGTAATTTTCGTAGTGGACTGTTGTGTTGGCATTCTGGCAGCGGCATTATGCGTGCTGGTGGTTTGTCGGTATTGCTTGCTCTCTGTTCCAATTTTCACATGGGTCAATGAGGAGCAGTGTGTGTGATATTGACTGGCACAAGAATGGATCATTTTGGGGGTGAACCTTTGCCGTGAGGTTGGAACTGCGAGTAACGACAATATTTCAGACATAAAAGGCTTCATCTATTGACTTCAGGTGATATCTAACTCCGCAGTATCACTCGATGAGCTGCAGCTAAATATATCAGGCAACACATCGGGCAACCTGTTGTGTATGGCTTCTTTATTTCAATGATCTCTTAATAAAATGTTCTAAACAGCCTCTATACACAAATACATGGGTCATACCTTTAAGCATAACCGGTTAAGAAATGTTTGTGGTAAGTAGACAGCTGTTTGCTGGCGTCAGAAGAGCTCGTAATGCAGTCACTGATCAGTCAGTATATTCTGATACAGAATAGTGAATATAATCCATGTATAATGTTCAAACATAATGTGACAGTATTTATCTTTGTTATGTCTCAAATAGGAACATTTGACAATTGTGAAAGCATCTGCTTCAACGGCTTCACATGTAAGTTGATGTACAGATATTGTTTTCACTCTATTGATGGTATAGATATTATTGTCGCTATACTGATGGTACAGACACTGTTTTCACTATATTTATGGTGCATATATTGTGTTCACTATATTGATGGTACAGATATTATATAAAGACAAGGTAGTGTAGTGGCACAGATATTGTTGGTGTCACAGATATTGTTGGTGTCACATATATTATTGGTGTCACAGAGTTTGTTGGTGGTACGGATATTGTTGATGGTACAGATATTGTTGGTTGTACAATTATTGATCGTGGTACAGATAATGTTTCAATCAATCAATCATGTGCCATGCCGGAAAGCGTGGGCGGTCATGACTCGCCATTTCACTCGATCACCAGTGTCGTGGATCAGCTCAGTGTTCCTGTCTCGTCCATGCCATGTGGCCAAGCCATCCAGGTATTTTCCTCTCGGTCTTCCTCTTGGTCTGTTCCCTTCGATCTTGCCAGTTGTCACCAAGTTCTCCAATCCATTTCTTCTCATAACATGTCCAACAAATTATGACTGTCTACGTCTAATTTCTCTAATCAGTTTACGATGTTCATTTGTCTCATGTAGTACTTGGTCATTGGTTTTTCTGTCTGTCCATGGTATTCTTTGCATTTTCCCCAAAAACCACATTTCTGCAGCCACTAGATGTTTTTTAGCGTGACTGCACATTGTCCAAGTTTCACATCCATACAAAAGAACAGGCTCTATGTATCTCCTGAACACTCTTTTTCTCGTTTCAATTGACATCTTTTTGTTGGTCAGAATGTTTTTCATCTTGCTAAAGGCTACTTTCGCCATGGCGATTCTTGTTCTAATCTCTTCAAGGCATCTCCCATCAGATGTTATGACTGTTCCAAGATAATTGTACCGATTCACTTGACTGATATTGTTGGTTGTACATATATTGTTGGTGGCAATGACATTTGTGGTGTCACAGATATTGTTCCAGGTACGTATAGTGTTGGTGGTACAGATAATGTTTATGGTACAAATGTTAGTCGTACATATATTATTGTTGTCTCAGTTATTGTTGGTGGCACTGATATTGTTTGGTAATACATTGGTGTTGCTGATATTGTTGGGGTGCAGACATTGATGATGGCACATATATTGTTGGTGGTACAATTATAATTGGTTTCTCAGATATTGCTATGGTGCAGATAATGTTGGTATCTCAGATATTGTTGGTGTCTCAGATATTTTTGATGGTGTAAATTTTAGTGATGTTTCAGATATTGTTGATATCTTAGATATTGTTGATGTCTCAGATATTGGTGGTGGTGCAGATAGTGTTTGTGGTGCAGATATTGTTGGTGTTTCAGATAATGTTGATGTGTCATGTCAAAGACTCGACCGCATCCCCTCCGCCAGGAAGAGCAGTCAATCTTAAAGAGGCCAGGAGGTGATACGGTGCCCGAGGTAAGGGCAGGGGTGATGAGGTAATGGGAGATGGGTTAACCATTCCCTCATGAGACACGCAGGCGATGTTCAGAGAGTTAGCACTCTAATCACGATAACATCACGCCTCGTGGTAGCCACAGAGGAGTTGAGTATACACTCAACGTACCACGTCTGCCATCAGCGTGCCAGGTGAGGTAACACGCACCAAGGTGAAGGTCAATCTACGTGGTGTGTGACCACGGGATGAAAGATTGTCAGACGGGAGGACAGGACTTGTAGTGTGCACTTCGTTAGAGTAGCGATAGGGTTTCTTGTGTTTATTTGTGTAGAAAGTTAGCATAGGGGTTAGCAGCTCGTGATAGATAATACTGTGGCTTTATGTTGTGTGTTTCAATAGCGACTATTCACTGATTGTAGCGAGCCAACGGCAATAAAGTGTACCATTTATTTTCCTCGCACACGACTTGCAGGTTGTCTTGTATGGTGTGCCAGAAGTACCCAATGATGCCTGTCAGTTGAGTTGTTGACAGGCAAGGGTAATTGTGGTGTCAAGAAGTGAAGCTTGAACGAAATGTTCAAGCTAATCCACTCATCCACGGGCTCCAGACTAGGGTTTAATTTTTGTAGTAACGATAATTTGTGCAGACAAGTGCAATTTGCAGGCTAGAAATGTGCCTATCGTGACGAAATAGTGTATAAATGTGCTTATAAAATGTTTATTTAATGAAATCATGTATTCTTCAAAGCTGTAAGTATTAATATTCTTATTTTCTGATATTGATTTATATATTTACCAATTTATTCTTGAATAAGCACCAAACATGATTCAAAGCGGAGCGATACACTGTCAGCCGACAATATCGATTTTTGAAAACTAAAAATAGCGCTGCGCCTGTGACGTAGAATGATTGACAAACAGTTGTTCGGCGTTATTAGCATAAAGCAGTCAATTGTTTACAAGATCGCTTAGCGGCGGCTCGCCTGAATCTGTGCTTTATATTATTTATTATTTGTTTATTTAAATTACTAAATGAATATATTTATTTATTTAAACATTATTATGTTAGTTATATTTATTTAAATGCATTTATTCATATTTTTGGTTCTATTTTCTCTGTTTATCGTCACGATGGAACTATTTTCGGCCAAGCATACGAGACTTGGCTGCACAACGTTTACAGAAATTAACTAGGTTAGTAACGAAAGGCAATTACTGTTTAGAACAAAGACAGGACAGTGACATTAAATTTAATTAATACATGTTCTAGTTGTTCGAGAGTCTGTCATTGTCTAAGTCATTGTCCTTAGTTGTCGAGTAAACCATATCGTGCAGTAGGCGTGTTTACTGCTGCCCTGCATATCAGAGGGCAAACAACAGCTGAGTACATACGCCGGTGTGCCAAATATAGTGTCCTACGTACGAAACGTGTCTCCACCCCAAAGTACCAAACAAGGTGACCTGTGTCAACGGAGTTCCGTTCCCTGATTCTCGGGAACATTTAGTTGAGTATACCTATATTTTTGGCATGCATTGTGATTAATAGTGCATCTCTTTTTCAGCTTGTGATACACTATCATATTTTTGTGCTCTGATTTTCCAACATTGAAATTTTGTGCAGCATATAAACTGGAAATAAAATTAATATTCCGTAACAAGGAACAAATATAAAACATCATAGAGACATAGCTAAATAAACAAAGTAGTCCAGATCAACGCTAGCTAAAGTACTAAACAGCATGGCTACGTTATCTGATTTTATAAAAGCAGGTAAAGAGTTACAATATACAGGAAAAGACTTAGAAGAATATGCTGATAAAAAATTTAAAGAAGCAAAAGATGCGGAGAGAGACGAACGCGCACGAGAAAGAGAACAGGATAGACAACATCAGATACAACTAGCTGAGATAAATAAACAAAAAGAAATAGAAACAAAACAAAATCAGTTGAAACATGATAAAGAGATTGCTCAACTAGCTGAGATAACAAAACAAAAGCAGTTAGAAGATGACAAACAAATTAAGCAAAAAGATTTAGAAGTTAAACAACAATTACAATATGATAAGGAGATGAAACAAAAACAATTAGATCAAGAGAAAGAATTAAAACAAAAGGAATTAGATCTAAAGCAAAAAGAGATAGATGAAATGGCAAGAGTCAAAGAAAAACAAATTCAAGTAGAATCAGAGACACAATTAAAGATGAAAAGCATGGATGTAGACTCACACGCAGAGATCTCTGCCACTAAACTAAGAAGTCAACAAGAGGAAAATAAGTTCAACAAATACAAAAATATTATCAAACCATATTGTAAAGAGGACTCCATATCTGCCTGGACAGAGAATGTAGAGTATCAATTTAAATATCACCAAGTTCCTTTAGAGATGTGGGCTCCTATTTATATGAAGAATCTGAGTGGTGAGCCCCTTAAAGTAATAGAATCTATACCAAGTGACCTTAGATCTAGCTATCAATACATCCATGACAGGATTATGCAGCACTTTTTACTTGATGCCCCTGGGTATCAGGTTCAATTCTCAAATCTAAAATCTAAACCTAGTGAAACCTTTATTGATTATGTTTCAAATGTACAGAGTGTACTAGACAGGTGGCTTAAAGCAGCTAACATAGGAAAAGACTTTGATAGATTAAAAAAAACTTAATAGCTAAGGATAAGGTAATATCCACCATACCTTCTCCTTTTGCTAAATTTTTACAGCAGGCAGACATTGAGAACATCCAGCAATTTGAGAAAAAAGGTTCAGCATATTTTTCTTCCAACAGAGATATTTTTAAAACTTCAAATGACTCTGAGATAGTTTCCTTTGTGAAAGACCAACCAAAAAACTATCAGAGTAACAGAAAACCTTTTCAGAAGTATGACAAGAAAGACAGGAAAGTTTCCAATGCACGACACTTATTCGATGTGCGACAAATCGCCGAATTATCCGGCGCATCTTGAAAATGTTATCAAGAAGCAGCAAAGCAAAAGATCTGCATACAGGCGTGCAATCAAATGTTTTTTTTTGTTCCAGCTTTGGCCATTATTCTAATAAGTGCCTTGGCCGCCAACGTTTAAAAGCTAACAATGCTATTTTGATTGACACCTCTTCAGATAGTGGTAGTGAGAATGAGTGTGAGGCTGAAAGTGACTTACCTACTAACCAAGCAGAAGATGTGTGTGGTGCAAACGATATGTTAAGCTTTGACAGCTGTGAACGATGTCACCAATTCCATGCAGACGGAAAACTAGAATGTGGACATACAGTACCATTCTCATCTGAGAATGTAAATGCAGCATTAGCCTCCAGAGGCAGTTTGGTGTTCCACAATGCAATGGTCAATGATGTACCATGCCAATGTTTGCTGGATAGCGGCAGCACCCTTATTGGTCTTCGAAAAGAACTAGTGAGTCCGGGTGATTACACAGGTGACACTGTGAAATGCCGAACCTTTTCGGGTAACGTTGAAATTTACCCTTTGGCAAAAGCCCGTATTGATTCTCCTTTTCTTTCCGGTACCTTTACTTGTGCAATACTTAACAACCCTTGTACTGACTTAATTTTGGGGTGCTTACCTCAATTGAAACAATGTACTAGTGAGGAAATAGTTGCATGGGAGAAATTAAATGCAGCTAATGCAACAACAAGAGCAGACAGTGTGAAACATCAAGACACACTACAAGATGAGAGACTACTGTTGCTTTCTCCAACTGGCACAGATGACACCAGCAGACAAAAATTTATAGAACAGCAGAAAGCTGACCCTAGTGTGTCTCCATACTTGAAATTATTAAAAGATAAAGCCAAAGTGACCAAAAATGCTTCATGGTTCTTTAGACTTAATAATGGCATTTTAACTAGATATTATACTACTGGTAACCATGAGATTCAGCAAACGGTGTTACCTGAACAACATCGTCTAACTGTGCTAAAGATTGCACATGAGTCACCGTTTGCTGGTCATCTTGCATATGATAAAACCAGGGCCAGAATTCAGGCTCATTTCTATTGGCCAGGTTTTTGCAATGATATAAAATTATTTTGTCGGTCTTGTGATGTCTGTCAACAATTAGTACGCAAGGGTAAACATCCTACAGCTGAAGTACAACCTTCTACACTGGCCTCCAGGCCATTTGAGAGTGTGGCGGTAGATATTGTTGGACCCCTGAATCAGGTGTCCAGCAAAGGAAATCGCTTCATATTGACAATGGTCGACCTATGTACAAGGTGGGTTGAGGCAGTAGCTTTGAAGTACATCACCTCCAAAGACGTTGCCAATGTATTTATACACCTGTTCTCACGATTCGGATTCCCACGGACCATTTTATCCGATCGTGGAACTCAGTTCATATCGGCTGCAACGCAAACCCTTACAAAAATGTTAGGTATTAAACAACATTTTACGACAGCATACCATCCAGCCAGCAATGGAATAGTAGAGAAAATTAACGGTGACCTAAAGCATATGCTGGCTAAGGTGACAGCAGAAAACCCAGCTGATTGGGATACACTGTTACCAACAGTGCTGTTCGCCTATCGGGAGATTCCCCATTCAAGCACGGGTTTCTCACCGTTTGAATTAGTTTACGGGGCTAACCCACGTGGACCCCTAACCATTTACCATCAGGTAATAACTGATTCTATTGAAATTCCGATCCCTAAAACACCTTATGAAATGGTGACAGAAACACGAGACAAGATCATGAAATCGTGTGTTATAGCTAAGGCAGCTTTGGAGAGGAAGGGTCAAATCTACCGCCAATATGCCAACAAAGGGGCAAGAACAATTGAACTTGAACCAGATCAAGACATACTCTTGCTACTTCCAGACAAAAGAAATTTATTATTAACCTCATGGCAAGGGCCATTCAAGGTGGTACGTAGAATTTCAGATGTTGACTATGAAATATCAATAAACGGACACTTAAAGATATTCCATGTCAACATGTTGAAACCTTACTTTTCAAGACACGAAACAGAAGTAGTGACAGACGAACAGAGTGCACCAACACCTAGTGATCAGACGACAGACATACACAACGCAACTACACTAGTTAGCGAGACTGGCAGTTCCGACAATGGCAATACACCTAGTGAGTTAACAGAATACGCACTTAGTACCACCACTGTACTGAATCAGGTAGACGACGACGGAATGGAACTACCTGTTCCCATTGTAGACAAAACTGCGACATTGGACAGTATACATATAGATCAGGGACTACAGACAGTCAACGACGACAATTAGTGGAGTTAATTACTGAATACAAAGACCTATTCTCTGACATCCCAGGTAGGACGGACAGAATCGAACACTCCATTCTTCTTTCGGACTCTAAGCCTATCAAATGCAGGCCGTACTCAATCCCACTCAGCTATAGGGAAAATCTAAATAAGGAAATTCTTAATTTAGAAGCTAGTGGGATTATCCAAAAGTCTACATCTGAGTACTCTTTTCCAATCGTCCTAGTTAAGAAGAAGGATTCCACAATTCGTCTGTGCGTAGACTATCGAAAACTCAATAACATCACTAAGATCGACGCAGAACCTATTCCTTCCTGCGAAGATCTTATCTTGGACATGTCTACTTCAAAAATCTTTTCAAAACTAGATCTTACTAAGGGATATTGGCAGGTCCCTATGCAGCCTCAATCTATGCATCTTACTGCGTTTTCAACCCCTTTAGGACTATACGAGTGGCGATTTCTTCCTTTCGGACTTCGAAATGCTCCTGCCACTTTCGTACGCTTAACTAGAGATCTATTACATGGAGTGACGAATACTGTGACCTATATAGATGATATATGTGTCCATACTGAAGACTGGACAACACACTTACTGAAACTGAGACATGTCTTTGATAGGGTGCGACTCTTCGGTCTCACTGTCAAACCGAGTAAAGTTGAATTAGGCCTAAAAGAAATTGAATTTTTGGGTCATGTCATTTCTCAAGGTCAACTGAAGACTGACAATAGGATTATTACAAAAATTATGAATCTGACCATTCCTACCACTAAAAAACAGGTCAGAAGCCTTTTAGGATTAGTAAATTACTATAGTAAATTTATTCCAAATTTAGCGGAAATTACAAGTGTTTTTTCCAATGTTTTAAAAGCATCTGTAAAATTGGATGTGAAAGATGCATTATTAATTTCTGCATTGTCAAAATTGAAAATTCTTTTTAGTAATGTTCCAATCCTCCGCTTGCCTAACCCTGGGCTCGTTTATTATCTTAGGACAGATGCCAGCAGGATCTCCATCGCTGCAGTACTAGGCCAATTCTATGAGGGCATCTTCCATCCGATTTGCTACGTGAGCCGTAAGATCACACCTGCCGAGTCCAGATATTCGATATCAGAGTTGGAAGCCCTAAGCGTCATCTATGCGGTGAGAAAGCTCCATCGATATTTGGCGGGTGTGCACTTCATCGTCCAGACCGACAATTCTCCCATCACGGTCATCCAGAGTGGGGTGCATCGAAATGACCGGATATACAGGTGGTCTCTTATTTTACAAAACTATACATTTAGTATAGAACATATCAAGGGTAAGGACAATATTCTGGCTGATACCCTTAGTAGACCATCTGGGGTAGAAATACCTGAAATCCCACATATAAATGTAGAGTGATAGTTAGTACATGAATATATTATATGATTCTATGTAAAATAGGTTACATATACATCGACATTATGTGCTTAATCATGTACCAAGAACAGTGAACTATCATGTGTCCGTAGACATCAAGTGAAGAACTGTGCTGCAAAACGTAGAGATCACCGTGTGAACTAGGACAGCTCATTTCCAACTAAGCTCCATTCCGGTGTATCATATATATGAAACGCAGAAAACAGTGTCAGAACAGTGCTTAATTACAGACACGAAAAGACGAGCTACGACACCAGCGAACTCTACACGTGCACTACCAATAGAACACTATGATGACTGTGCAATGTATTTCAGATACCCAGGCAAAGTGTGTAGATATATTATGCCTATACAACCATTGTACATACATGAAGGCAACTACTAACCTGTGGAAACCGAATACTATGTATATAAACTTATTGTGATATGTAATATAATATTGTAAGATAGTGATAAAGTAGAGGTAGGTTAAGAAATATAATAGTTCTCATTTATTTTAATAGTGCAGTAGTACAGTAATTAACCCATTTACTTAGCTTAAACTTAAATTAGAATATTAGTTTAGACATAAGAATAGTTTATTACAAGTTAAATTAAATTTATGATATGAATAGTACCATTTAGATTGTTATATTTCACTTAGTTTCATTTTAGTTTAATTTATTCCATCTTAATGAAACCATACCATCTTTCAAATATTACCATTTATTAGTATCATCATTTGACATTATAATAGATTAAAAAGAGTAGATAAGGTAACATACATCATTTACACCATTTAGATTAAGAACATCACTCATATAATTCCTTTGTGCATTTAAAAACATTATTTAGCATAGTATTTAGAAAAGTACATAAGTGGTGTTCACATCATCCATGTAATTAAGGTACATAACTCACATCACAACAATTACATTTAAATAGTTAGATTACATCCCTTAGATTAGAGAAAAATAAGAAGTAATATAAACATATCATATAATTAACATAACAAATTTAATAAATTTAGGGAACACATTAAATACTTAATTATAGAATTAGGATTAGTATGTTAGAATATAGAGTTTTATGTTAGTATAATATAGTGTGATAAGATCAAGGGGGTAAACCATCAACCCTGTCTCATCAATGTAAATATACTGTAAATACATGACTCGTGCAGCGACTTTCGCACAGTCATGGGGCTCAACTAGCTTAAACTGAGCCAAACCTGTACAGTGTCACTCCAAGGGTTTTAATTAATCGGAAGAATTAGTGTGGAAGGATAAAAGATGTGTGACAGAATTAAGGGTGAAAGGAGTATGACAGAAGTGTGAAAGCGAGAGCGAAGGAAAATAGACGGGAGAGAGTGACATCAGTCAGCGAATTCTTCTGCTGTCTGGCTCGACTTTTAATATTTGTCTGTGTTGGTGTTGGTTTTCGTGAGTAAAAATGTGATAGTTTGAATGTGTTGTCTGTAATATAGTTTACAACTTAGATTACAGTATTTTGAGTTTCATAACAAGGGAATGTAGTCACGAATTAGTGGTATACACCTGTTTATGGCCGCATTTAACCAAATTATGACACTTAAAAAACAACCATACATACACATAGGAGTTAAAAACATAGCTTAGAAGTTAGATTAGTAGATTAATTACATCCAAACACACAAACAACCAGAAAAAAACAAACATATAAATTACATACACTTTTTCTAGATCAAAGGGAGATAACTTCGGTCAGGGGACATAATAGACAACGAAAAACTAACTTAACAGTGAAATGGGACTTTGCACGCGGAAGCGATGTAGGTAAAGCCTGTCGCACACACTCTTGTATAATGGTTGTTAAGTATTATATGGGGGACATGAAGCAATTCATGTGTTGACCCTAAGAAAGTCAACTTTGTATGGGTAGTAAGTTAATTTACTATGTGAGGGCAGGTCTTATAAGACAACGGTCCGGTTCAGACATACCTCTAATAAATATAATATAGCATGTGAGAAAGGGCTCACCTCCAACCAGTCAAGTTTGTGGCGATTGCCAGTAGCCAAGTAAAGTTTTGCTACACTGTGACAACAGTCAGTAGAAGTCTATTAGAGTGCCCAAAGCCAGGTTATCTAGAGTCTTTGACAAAAAAATTAGACATTAAATTTTTTTTAGAAACCTCTTGCGTCACAACCAATGAGTGAAAGTTGATGACGCAACACAGGAGGGGCGGGTGTGTGTCAAAGACTCGACCGCATCCCCTCCGCCAGGAAGAGCAGTCAATCTTAAAGAGGCCAGGAGGTGATACGGTGCCCGAGGTAAGGGCAGGGGTGATGAGGTAATGGGAGATGGGTTAACCATTCCCTCATGAGACACGCAGGCGATGTTCAGAGAGTTAGCACTCTAATCACGATAACATCACGCCTCGTGGTAGCCACAGAGGAGTTGAGTATACACTCAACGTACCACGTCTGCCATCAGCGTGCCAGGTGAGGTAACACGCACCAAGGTGAAGGTCAATCTACGTGGTGTGTGACCACGGGATGAAAGATTGTCAGACGGGAGGACAGGACTTGTAGTGTGCACTTCGTTAGAGTAGCGATAGGGTTTCTTGTGTTTATTTGTGTAGAAAGTTAGCATAGGGGTTAGCAGCTCGTGATAGATAATACTGTGGCTTTATGTTGTGTGTTTCAATAGCGACTGTTCACTGATTGTAGCGAGCCAACGGCAATAAAGTGTACCATTTATTTTCCTCGCACACGACTTGCAAGTTGTCTTGTATGGTGTGCCAGAAGTACCCAATGATGCCTGTCAGTTGAGTTGTTGACAGGCAAGATATTGTTCATGGTGCAGATATTATTGATGTCTAAGATATTGTTTGTGTCTCAGATGATGTTGGTGTCTTAGATATTGTTAGTGACACATACATTTTTGATGTCTTAGATATTTTTGGCGGTGTAAATGTTGTTGGTGCCTTAGATATTGTTGGTGACACATATATTATTGATGTTTCAGGTATTCTTGGCGGTGCAGATATTGTTTGTGTCTCAGATATTGTTTGTGTCTGAGATGTAGTTGGTGTTTCAGATGTACTTGGTGGTGCAGATGTTGCTGGTGTCTCAAATATTGTGTGTGGTGTAGATAATGTTGATGTCTCAGATAGTGTTGGTGCATAAGATGTTGCTGGTGATGCAGATATTGTTGATGTCTCAGATAGTGTTGGTGTCTCATATTTTGTGTGTGGTGCATATATTGTTGATGTCTCAGATAGTGTAGGTGTCGAAGATGATGCTGGTGGTGCAGATACTGTTGATGTCTCAGATAGTGTTGATGTCTCAGATGGTATTGGTGTCTCATATGTTGTGTGTGGTGCAGATATTGTTTATGTCTCAGATAGTGTTGGTGTACCATATGTTGCTGGTGATGCAGATATGGTTGATGTCTCAGATAGTGTTGGTGTCTCATTTGTTGTGTGGAGCAAATATTGTTGATGTTTCAGATAGTGTTGATGTCTCGGATAGTGTTTATATTTTAGATAGTGTGGGTGTCTCAGATAGTGTTGGTGTCTCAGATGATCTTGGTGTATCATATTTTGCTGGTGATGCAGATATTGTTGATGTATCAGATAGTGTTGTGTCTCAGATAGTGTTGATGTCTCAGATAGTGTTGATGACTCAGATAGTGTTCATGTCTCAGATAGTGTGGGTGTCTCAGATATTGTTGATGTCTCAGATATTGTTGATATCTCAGATAGTGTTGATGTCTCAGATAGTGTGGGTGTCTCAGATATTGTTGATATCTCATATGTTGTGTGTGGTGCGGATATTGTTGATGTCTCAGATAGTGTTGACGCCTCATATGTTGTGTGTGGTGCAGATAGTGTTGATGTCTCAGATAGTGTTGATGTCCCATATAGTGTTGATGTCTCATGCTGTGTGTGGTGCAGATATTGTTAATGTCTCAGATGGTGTTGATGTCTCCGATAGTGTTGGTGTCTCAGATAGTGTTGGTGTCTCAGATAGTGTCGGTGTCTCATATGATATGTGTGTTGCAGATATTGTAGATGTCTCAGATATTGTTGTCTCGGATAGTGTTGATGTCTCAGATATTGTGTATGGTGCAGATATTGTTGATGCCTCATATATTGTGTGTGGTGCAGATATTGTTGATGTCTCAGATAGTGTTGGTGCCTCATATGTTGTGTGTGGTGCAGATATTGTTGATGTCTCAGATAGTGTTGGTGTCTAAGATGTTGCTAGTGGTGCAGATATTGTTGATGTCTCAGATAGTGTTGGTGCCTCATATGTTGTGTATGGTGCAGATATTGTTGATGCCTCATATATTGTGTGTGGTGCAGATATTGTTGATGTCTCAGATAGTGTTGGTGCCTCATATGTTGTGTGTGGTGCAGATATTGTTGATGTCTCAGATAGTGTTCTTGGTATAGATATTGTTGGTGTCTTAGATATTGTTAGTGTCTCGGGTATTGTTGGTGATTGAGATGATGTCGGTGATTGTTGCATATGGTATTTGGTTGTTGCAAAAGTTCTTGTAACATATAATATTGTGTGTTACCACACAATGTTATTGAAACAGGTGTTATTGGTCAACACGTTCCTTGTCACACATGTTGTTATTGTTATAAATGTTATTTTCACATTATGTTATTGCCACAGATCTCGCTGTTATTATAAGTGTTCTTGTTTCACATGTTATGGCTGTTATAAATATTCTTGTCACGGATGTTATATTGTTGTTAGAAATATTCTTGTTATATGTATATTATGCTTGTTATATATTTTATGTCACGAATCTTATTATTGTTCCATATGTTCTTGTCACAGAAAGTTGTTACAGTTATTATTTTTACAAATGTTGTTCTAACAAAATGTATATACGTACATATATTAAGGCTAACATAGTTATCGTTTTTAACCAAAATGTGAACGCCCAGTCACCTAATTGTTTTATTGTCTGATATCATCAATCTGTGTTTTATTTGCATCAATTACTTAACAATTTCAACACTTACAATGAAATATTGTGAAACCATTTTTTTCTCCAAATGGAAGGCCACTACAGCCGGTGTGACAGTAGCCGTCTTTGTCGTGCTTATGGCAATAATTGCCATTGTCGTTTACAAGAAACGACACCATTTGTATATGCTCCAACACCCATCGCTTGTAAGTAGTTCATTCACAAAAGTTAGCTTACATTAACAGTATATTAATACACCAAAGATGCAAGAGCACACTGTAAGACAGTTAGATCATAACAGTTACAGGACAGAGTGTGACTTTGTGACGAAGTTGTCGAGCCGTTTGCCTGGCACTCTCAAAGTCGTGGGTTCTTATTAGAGCAACTTCTTTCAAGCCAGGAGTGGATATCTTCTGGACATCCCTGACGGTCATCACTGGAGTGACCGAGGGTATGCTCCGTGTAGGGCTCTCTGGGCTGTGCTCTCTGTGCAGTGATCTATGTGTAGTGCTCTTTGTTTAGTGCTCTCTGTGCAAGGCTCTATGTGCAGTGCTCTTTGTGTAGTGTTCTCTGTGCAGTGTTCCTTGTGCAGTGCTCTCTGTTTAGTGCTCTCTGTGCAAGGCTCTATGTGCAGTGCTCTTTGTGTAGTGTTCTCTGTGCAGTGTTCCTTGTGCAGTGCTCTCTGAGCAGTGCGCTCTTTGTAGTGCTCTCTGTGCAGTGCTCTCTGTTTAGTGCTTTCTGTGCAGGCGGTTTGCAGATGTGCTGAGAGAGACCAAGCCAGTTTGGGTGAACCCAGGTACAAAGACAGAAGGCCAGTATTTGATGCTGATTCTTTGGAAATATCATGATAATTAGTCAACTGATAAAGTGTCGTAAAATCATGATCGTGGAAGGGGAAAAGAGACAGAGACAGTGGAACATCTAGAGAGAAGATGCTGAACAGCTAAACATTGGGGCAAACAGAAACATCTGTCTAGAAAATTAATGTCAAAACTGCTTGGAGTATGACAAGAAGAAGACTAAAACTACTGATCCTGCACTGTATAAATTAACTATTATTGTTGTGGCTAGTACAGGAAACATTTAAAGTACATTTACCTTGATGGACAGTCTATCCAAAATAGCAGAAATGATGGTATCTGACCCCTGGGACTTACCTTTCTTCATGTGTTGTATAGCATATTCAAATTCTGCTTTCAGTATTGGTGGCACTCCACTTTGGTTGTAATTTCTTGTTTCTAATCTACCATCAACATCATCATATATATCTTTCATATATTCCGTCCACCTTCCAATTTTCTGTTCTTTGTCAAATTATATTTTATCTTCATTTGTTTTCGAACGACTACTTGTCATGTGTTTTCTAAAGTTCGATAATTGATGTATCTTTCTGTACACAGATTGCGTGTCTGCTCGTTCTTCAATATCTTTCCACTGATTGTTTCGCCAGACATATTTCGCTGCCATACGTGTGTGCAGTTTTGCTCTTTGTATTCTGCTATATTCAACTTGATTTTGTTTATTTTTTTCTCCTAATGTCCACCTAGATGTCATTGACTTGTTTCTGTACAGTCTTCTTTATTGCGAGTATTGTTCGCCTATACCAGTGTTTCCCAACGTGGGGCCCACGCCCCACAGGGGGGCAATTCGATTGTTAAGGGGGGCAATTAGAAAATGGAAGAAATCGGCTGGATATAACAAAACGGGGAGACTTGAGACTGAAGTTAACTAAATTGGAACCTGACATAGAATCTCTTTGCAGCAAGCATCAAGCGCAAGGATCTCACTAAATTTAAATAATTACTAATAATTATAATAATATAGAAAAATCTTTCATTAAAATTATTTTGTACTTGATTTTCAGTTCTCCATTATACGTTTGAATATTTACTTACTGTGTTTGCTCAATAATTTTCTAGTGATTTATTCCTAAAATAAATGTCATGAAAGTTTGGTAAATGCTGGCAAAGAGAAATAGTTCCAAATCTCTAGAAAGTATTAGTCAAATGGATATAATTATCGTCAGCTCAATAGCTACATGTTTTAGAAATATGACGCTGACTTCGGAGACAGCACAGAAGACCCCACATTAATAACTGCAGCAGGATCAGATATACTGAATAACAGCTTTGAATTGTCAAAAGAAAAAGAAAAAATATCGGTCCTTTGGCTAGGATTGGGTGCATTTGCTGCTCTCCCCCCAGTAGTGCGCCTGGTCTGGTCGGGGGTCGGGATGATCAAATAAAAACCCATCACATATCTTCACCTTAGATGTGGGCCTGGTGGACCACCGTGGGCAATAGCACACATCGAGACTAAGGGTCCACACACAAAAAAGAAGGAGGCTGGGGACCCAGCTTGTCTGGGGTAACCGTCAAAAAAAAAAAAAAAAAAAATTCACCCATCACAACCGACACAGGGACGCGGGACGGAGGGGGGGGGGGGGGGGGGGGGGGCTCTGGCCCCTCTGGGAACCATGAGCCATTCTAAAAAAATTTAAATCAAGTTTCTTTAGTGAACATTTTAATTTTTGAATATTAAAAATGATGCATATGTTGGGGAGGGGGGGGGGGACGCATAAGAATTTTAGGAAGGCTTAGGTGGGGCATAGCACAAAATAGGTTGGGAAACACTGGCCTATACTGTACATTATTTCTAAAGCATCGTCCCCATTGTGTAGTCTTGACATATTTATCACCAATGTTCTGATTTGATTCAATTATTGCAAAATCGATATTAATAATTCTTGTTATTGTCTTTAATGTCTTCAGTTTTATTCTTAGTTTTCCTATTACTGATGCATGGTCACAATTGCATATTGATCACTGTCTTGTTTTTAATGACAGTAAGCTGTTTCGAAATTAACTACTTGTTAGTATGTGGTCTGTTTGATTATAAACAATGTTTCATGGATTTTTCCATGTCCAAAAGAGTCTAGGATGTTGCTGGTGGATTTTGTTTCTGATGTGCATATTTTTCCCTCTCTTTTTTATCTCCCCAATTTCATCTTCATTTTCCCCATCTTTTACAAAGTTGGGGATAGAGATAAAAAGAAGAGGATATTTGCTTATATATATTCTTATCTTTGTGTTGATGGATATTTTGCAATCTAAATTTCACATTTCAATTCAACAGTACCAGGACAGCACAGTTTCCTACTCAAAGATGAAATCACCAGAAGCTGAAGATTCCGTGAGCATCCCAGATAATACACAATATGAGAACCCACTGTTTCAGTAAACATCTCATGTAATACACAATGTGAGAACCCTCTTTGTCAAAGTACATCCCAGATAATACACACTGTGAGATCCCTCTGTTTCAATGGACATCCTAGATAATAAACAGTATGAGAACCCACTGTGTCATTGAACATCCCAGATAATTAACAGTATGAGAACCCACTGTGTCAGTGAACATCCCAGATGATACACAATGTGAGAACACTATGTTTCAGTGAATATCCCAGATACAGTGGAACCTCTCTTAACGAGCATAATTCGTTCCAGAATCTTACTCGTAATGCGAAACACTCGTTAGGCGAAACAGTTTTCCCCATACAAATTAACGTAAAATACGATAATGCGTTCCATGCCGAAAAAATACTCAACATATTTTGTATAACGTTTATTCAAAGAAAATTATATACTTTGTTAAGGAGCTTGATTCATCTTCCTCTTCTATCGCGAAATGAACGAACCTGGAATGAGAATTCGATTTGTAGAAAAAAAAAACTGAAATAAGTAATTTACAATTTATAATACATACCTAATTCTTTTTTTACCAGAAAGCTGTCTAGAGAAATTAGTTTTTGCCGACGCTTCAGAGTTTGGTGGAAATGCGACACAGCATTATCATTAAATAAATTAGTAGCTCTCATAGCCACTGCCTTATTAGGGTGATGGTTCTCAATGTACGATGCAACAGTTTCCCATGCTTTCAGCATTTCTCTTATTGCGCCAGAAGATTGTTGGTTTGCTGTTACCTTCTCCTCCTCCTCGGACAAACTCTCCTCCACAACTTCTTGCCGTGCAATGCAATGTAATTCCATAAGCTCGTCGGTGGTCAACTCATGGCTATGCTCTTCCACAAGCCCATTGATATCTTTGTTATCCACCTTCAGTCCCATGATCTTGGCCAAAGACACAATCTCGTTGACTACAGGCTCCACAGGTACTATCTCAAACCCCTCAAAGTCACATTCGGCAACGCTCTCCGGTCAAAGCTTCTTCCAAGCAGGCGCACAATCCGGTACACACCCCCCCCCGCCCCCTCGTCACTCGTTATGCGAAACGTCACTCGTTCAGCGAATCATTTTTTTACAATTTATTTTGCTCTTTATACGAATTACTCGTTATGGGAGGCGCTCGTTAAGCGAGGTTCCTCTGTAATACACAAAATGAGAACTGTTTCGACAAAGCCCTTGTTTGGCCGTGAGCACAGGGGGGGGGGGGGGGTTACTGGTCGATCATAATACACTCAAGTCCTTCCACATAGCAACACATTTCTGGATTTTCTTCAATTGTTTTTTTTTTTAAATGTAATCTTATCTGTGATCAAGTTTCACATTCTTATGTTCTAAGAACATTCCTTGAAATTACAACATTAGAAATATTCGAGACATAACATTAAGCCTTGAATTCATCAAGAGGCAACAGATGATGAGGTTTAGACATCATGTGAGAATGAAACCTGATAAACCACAGATAAGAGCGAAAATTCAAAGAATGTCTGGATACAGAGCCAGAGGAAGACCAAGAGGACAGGCAGCATCAAGCGTACTCTAACAAACACGTACGATACAACAAAGGCGATACATTTTAACTTGGAACACACGTTTAGGCTTCCCACACCCGTACACTCAATGACAAGTGTAGATTAGGGAGAGAGACACACCCACCTGGGGCCAGACAACACACACACAGAACAGTAATCAGTGTTTAAATAACGAAGACAAACAATAGATTGTACGATTTATTGCCTGGCATATTTCGCTGCATCTCGTCAGGTACATACTGCAGAAATCACTCAATATAAAGTAAATTAAATAGATAAATCCATCAAGCTGAAATATACACATATTCGCACAGTAATGTCGATTGTCTACCACGGTAATTTTAAGCTGACTAACATGTCTTTCTGTTTGCACAAATCTGGCTTGCGTTGATTGATCATTATTGCTTCTGCAAACTTTAACAAGAAAAGACATGGTGTGAGTGTTGTTTGCTCTGCTTTCAATTTATGTAAATTGTTATTAGTTATTCCCTTTCATGGAAGATATTCTCTTTGTGTCATATACCTTATCTGTGCACAAATTGTCATTGTAAATAAAAAACAACAACATACACACTGAATTATCGTTTGTTACCAGTGTTTATATGCTTGCTTGCTTGTGTTCGCTGGCTGTGAACTCCAGCGTGAAGTCCTGTATGTCGGATGAAGACATCCTGTTGTCCAACATCAGTGTGATGTCATACAGGACCTGAGGTTTGTGTGAGTATCCGTTGTCCCATGTCTGGCTTATTGGTGTGCAGACTGGTGGTTCCTCGCCGTACAGGCAGATACTCTCCGACTTCGGAAGAATCAGCGATCCTACTATGTTGCCAGAACCCTGAAGGGAACTGTTGCCCAGGACGCACGACTAGGACGTGTAAGTAGGTCTTGGCCAGTATAGAACCGGACCCTGGTGCCTTGGAAACACCTCTGCGTCCCAGTGTTTATATAAAATGGCCTCCTTCAATAAAAGCTGTGACTTTTTTGCGCTCGCTCGCTTTGAACTCAAGCGTAGTCCATAATACTATTGAAAGTAGTGATGGACTGAATTTTGCATGTGGATTAGCGTTCTCTTCACTCTTCCGACAGACGGGTCTAAATAGTTCTGCAGTGAATAATTTTATATAACTAACACTAACCCTAACCCTAAACCCTAACTTATTCACTGCAGAACTATTTAGACCCGTCTGTCGGAAGAGTGCCGCGTTCTCTATTTACAGTGTCCCACGCCATCATGCGAACCAACTCCTACTCCAGAGGTACTTGTAATTTACGTCCCCAAGTCAAGGACGACAGGTCAACACTTTAGTCCAGCTGTCCGGTGTAGGGGTTGAACCCCTTACCTCGGCATCAGCACACCGGATGTTTAAGAACACGCGTTCTTATCCATTCGGCCACGCGGATCTTCAGGACCTGACTGTGACTTGATGCACCCTAAGAGCAGGACGACTCCTTTCACACAACCTGGGACTAATTTATGTGGGTCTCACCCCTCCCCTCTCACCAATATTTAATGGCTATAATGTTATCACATTGCAGAATACATTTAGTAATGTATTGGCGAATACAGTTGCTATTAAGCTGCAGGAATACTTGGAACGGGTAAACCTACTAGCAAGAGAGCTAGAGAATTACCGGTCAAAGAAAGACATCTGGTGAAATACTGCAACATATTTTTGGTGATGTGAAAGAGACGTTCCAGATTAGACAGGAAAGAATGGCAACAGCACTGGATCTTGAGGGCGCATAAAACAGTCAGATCTTATCTCTTGATTCACACTATTATGAAGACGGGTGTTGGTCCCTGGCTGGTGAATTGTAGAGCAGCTACCCTGCACTCTCGTAGGTTTGTCTCCAAATGGATTCAAGGACCTCGGAACCGTACACTATTACCTCCGGATTACCACACGACTTTGCACTGTCGCCTGTTCTATTTAATGTTTACACAGCAAGACTGCAAGCATTGAGTCACCAGGGATTGGACCGATACTGACATTGGCCCATGATGATCATGCGCATAGGCAGGGGAGAGACTGGATTGTTACGGCCGACATCCTATGTCTCATAATAAATGGCGGAATTGTTAATAGGGAGAATAGACTGAGATACCTGAAAATCATTTACGACAGAAGTCCATTGTTACAGAATTATGTGGACTGCGTTGTTATGAGATATATGAAGGGATTTGGTGCGCTGAAGGTTATGGCAGAAGCGGAAATGGAACAAAGGAATGTTATTGATATTCTGTCAACTTCTGGTTCTATCAACAATAGAGTATGGATTGTGAGTGCTCATAGTGTCAACGAGTCAGCTGGTGAAGCTAGAGCGCATACATAATGAAATTATACGGGTGAACATAGGATGCATAAGGAAGAAGCCAGTAGTATGTATGCGATACATCCCAGCTGGCCAACGATTGTAGACAGGCACAAGGTACTGCAGGTTGAATCAATGCTCCGAGCTGCTGCAGACAAGGGACATCCCTTGCATGAATGCTTGGAGTTTATTACTAACCGTTGTTTTGTTTTGGTTCTCCTATGTTTATGATCAATAAGCGTGTGCTGTTGGTGAGGTTTTCAGTTCAATCCCTATACAAGCATTAAATTAAACTTTAACGTTTACTTCTCGTTCAGAAAGCAATGGCAAACTACTAAACGTACAATTGCCTATAACATTGACCTGGAACTATTTACAACATTCTGCACAGGGCATGTAAACATTGTAACCAAACACACATAGACAGACAGACACACGAACCAACGCAAACAAGGTAGACAGAAAGATATATAAAACCGATGATCGGACAAGCAGACATACATAAACTGAAATCTATGTGGTATACTTACAAGTACTAATGTCTTATTCAGTGGATATTTGTTTTCATGGGTAAGGCGCTTAGCCACTCGAACAAGGCCTTTATCTCTCTTTCACATCTTTCCACACATCTTTCTCATATCTCTATCACTCTCACTTTCTTCCTTATCTATGTATCGCCTCTTTCCTTTCCCTCTGCTTCAAATGGGATTGTCGGTAGGATATTTGAATATATCTGTGTAGATTTAATACGGTGTCTGCATGGCATCTATGTTAAGCAGTTAGTATTTTGCGTACTCAGGTTTACAGGTTAGACGTGCATTGTCTGTTAGAGATAGTCGTGGCTTGAAATTGCTGACGTGTTGCATTGTTCTCTGGGGTTCATTTACTGGGAGTTGTGTCCAAGGAATTGTTCAATTATTAGATCCAATTGTAGTGTTGCTGCGCGGTGCAATTTTCCAGCTGTCACTGGGGTTAGTTGACAGTAGGTCTGTGGTGAAATATAACAGGGAGTCTTGTATAATGTAACTTGAACAAAAACCCAGCTTAGCTTGTGAAGTCTTCTTGGTAGTGTCGTGCCAGATCCAGTCAATATCACCCATTAAGATTACCAGAATCTATAGTCATGCAGCCAGCGAAATGCTTCATGATAACAGTTTAATGACCACTGTAGTAGAAGTAGCCATGACTCAGTTATGGCTATCTAGAAGATCAGAGTGCGAGCACTTAGTGATGTGCCAATGAGCAAGGAGATGAAGATTTTCTGTGAGAAAACGGGCCCCACTCTGCCGAGTTTTTCATACAAGTCAAAGCTGCATGGAGAACTGGGGGAGTGACTGAAATATACAAAATATATATAGTGCTTGGCAGAAGACAAGGGATGTCAGAAGAGAATTAAAAGTGCATACGAAAGGGACAGATGATGAGGCCAAGATATGCATCATGCTATGTGTGTGTAAGCAACTTAAATTGTTTCATGACTGTTGTATTGAATGTTGCAGTTGAATTAGCTGTTACTAATTCGAGTTATAACTTGAAACGTCACGAAAGTTTTGAGAGAACAATAATGGAGGGGTATATGTCTGGGAAGAGAGGAAGAGGAAAGCCAACGAGAAGATGGCTGCAGGATGTGGCGGATGAACGGGACGCCGGACATCTTGCTTGTGATCGAGAGGTTTTCCGGAAGATTGTTATGGGAGCGAGGTTCTAAAAGGACATGCTACTGAATGAATGAATGAATGAATTCGAGATATATTTTCCAAAGCGCAATAAAGTTATTTGTATGTTGTCTTTATTTCATTTGTGTGCCTTAAATTGTGGAGACAAGTTGCTGTAATTTTTAGTCGAGTTTGTGCCTAATTGTAGATTGCAGTTGTTTTTAGTTGACTGGATTTCACTTAATACTGTTTAGGGTTTCGAATTGTATTTCCTAAATCTCCGCAATAGAACCTGCACTCTTGTCTTTCCTTCCTTGTCTATAATATGTTTTTGTTGTCACTGGCAAGTATCTTAGCCACTCGAACATGACCTTTCTCTCTCTTGCATATATTTCTACCATCTTTCTCATAGATCTGTCTTTCTCACTCTCTTTGTTATACATCTCCTCTTTTATTCCTCTGCTTCAGAAAGATATACCTATATGTAAACCGATGAAAGAACAGTGACCAAGTCCTGCAAGAAACAAATGAAAACTGTTAACTGATTAGAACAATTAGACGTAGACAGTCGTCATATTTTGGACACGTTATGATAAGACATAAATTGGGGAACTTGGTGAGAAACGGCAACATTGACGGGACAAGAATAAATGGAAGGCAGAGAAAAAAATGCCTGCATGGCTAGGCCACGTGGTATTGTGGAGCCACGAACACGATCGTAGCTGTTGTGAAGAATGCAGAGGGAAAGTCAGCATTGGGTGCAAAGTGTACAAGCGATGTTCAAATGTCCTGAATAGGCTCCCCGGATACTGAGATCCCCTTGGAGGCACAAGTGAATAAGTCTCGAGTGGAGGAAGGCCAGTGGAATCTGCATACCTAAGGAACAAGACGCAGCACATATTACCCAGTTTAGGCTAATCTCTTTTCTGAATGTCGAGGGCAAAATATTCTTCTCAGTCATGGTTAGCAGAATCACGACATACCTAATGTCGACCAGGTATGTCGACAAGGCAGTTCAAAAAGGGAGCATACCGGAAGTCCCCGGATATTTGGAACAGGCTACTATGATCTGGGAAGCTATCCAGAGAGCGAAGAATGAAAAGTCGGACCTTCACGTGGTATGTTTGGACCCGGCTAACGCCTACGGATCAGAGCACCCCCCCCCCCCCATCAGATGCTGTGGTGGGCCCTTAGTATGTGCCAAGTGCCCAAGGAGATCAGAGTGATGCTTAAAAAAAGTCGCTTAAAAGTCGACAGGTCGACTTCATTTCACCGGATTTTTATCCCATATGGCTCAGTCTTTTTCCAAAGCGAGGAAAGCGTCCCACAAAGCGCGAACCCAGCGACCCTAGCTCCAGCAACGACCCTCAGGAGTATCCGAAAAAATATAATTGTGAACCGAAGGACGCGGCCCGGAATTGAACCTACAACCTTAGGAGCCCGGGTCAGACGGCTTGACCACTTCGCTACAGTGACTCCCACATTGAAGCTTTAGTAGTATTTCTTCGGGTTCACTCTCCGTTTCTCTACTTCGACGTTTACGACCAGATGGATTGACCTCCAAGTGGGTATAGCGATGGGTTGTACGATTTGTGGCGATACTATATGTCATGGCCATGCAGGTAGTTCTGGATGCGGCATCAGGCTGCGCGCAAGGACCGAGGCTCAAGACAGAATGTAGCATGTCGCCACTCAAGGCCTTCATGGACGACACGACTCTCCTTATTTTGCCTAGTAAAAGCGAGCAAATCAATTTGCAGACATACCTCAAACAAAACCGTACACAGGGGTTCTTGCAGAGCATGTTTTGTGAGCTCAGCTGAACTGGTTTTACTTCTTCACAGATCTGTACATCTGTTGGTGGGGAATATAGAGACTCATCCAGGTCATGCTGGAGGCATTCAGGCTTCTCCATGGGTGAGGATGTGTTGAGGGGACCAGCTCGGGTCCTCTCCTCCTGAAACAACCCGCCCGCCTGTATCGGCGGTTGTTCCAGAACTGACCCGCTCTGGCAAATAGTGCGCCAATTTTCCGCCGGGTAGAATTAACCATGATGCTCCAGCTAAGGGGGAGGGGTTCTTACATCAGCCGGAAATGTTGTAGAGCCGTGTCGCGCTGCTTAAGGTACAAGGTGTTAATATAGGAGTATTTTGAGCGGTTAAGAAGTGGAGTGTCTTTAAGTGGCATGCCGAAAAGATGGTGTAAAATAAGATAGATAGTGTGTTAATAGTGGCGCCAGTTATACTGGGTGGCATTGTCGTACTGGGAGAAATTAAGTACAAATAAGTCGGTATAAGCCAATGCTAGTCTGATGATCTCGCTTTAGGCAGAATTGTTTTCAAAGGTTTTGTGCGTTAAGTGTTGTTTAAATATTTGATGATTATGACTGAATTAGTCTGTAACAATGCTAATGCTATATCTGAGAACGAACGGGATGTTCCACGTCCGGTGACTTCATTAAGGACTAGATTCCTCAACCAGTGAAGACAACAGATAAGTGAGTGCAGATAGTAGTGTAGAATAGAAGGGATAGTGGTGTGATCAGGCCGGTTGTGTGACAATGGGGTTGCGAAAACAATTCGCAATCACACATACCGTGTTCGAAACACAGCTTTGGAATATTTGGCAGCAGACCGCCGGGCATTAGTTTCTATACAAAGGTATGAGTGTCCTTGGTTCATAAAGCAAAGGCAAATTACTGAACGTATACACACACACACACACACACACACACACACACACACAAAAACGCTGGGGATGACTCGAAGCAAAACGGACAGAGAATACATTTCGTGTAAATAATATGCAACTAACTGTTGGTGTGATCACACAAATCGTTTATCAGAAGGAGAATGATGTAATGATAGAAAGGATAAAGGCATTGTGGGGTAGAAGCCGTGCAGTGAATACAATTGTGTTGATAGACAGCTGGGATCAGTGGTGCATATGTGCAGTGTTGTTTATTGTTATGTATGTGGTATAACGTCAATTGCATAGGGTGTATTTTAATTGCTGTGCAGTGTTTGTAAATATTGCCGGTTCAAGTTTTGTATTCACCCTCTGTAAAGTTCATGCAACATAATAGGTAAATACTAAACTTGGACCTGCAATATTTCCACATACTGCACAGTCATTAAAATTATACCCTGTAATAGTATAGTGTTTGCAAGAAAAATGGAGCCCAGACAGCTTGCCAGATAGAAACATTGTGTTCTTTCTTTCACAGAGAGCCAATGGAGATATCATAATACGATTACGTTATCTGTCAATTGTTACCTTTATAGCATACTAGCTGACCCGGTCCGGCTTCGCCCAGACCCTGGTGGGGAGCATCTCATATAATTCATATAAGTAGTCACATAAGCTCCCGTTCCCGTTCCCGACTATCTGTCTGTCTGTCTGTCTGTCTGTCTGTCTGTCTGTCTGTCTGTCTGTCTATCTGTCTATCTGACCCGGCCCGGCTTCGCCTATACCCTGATGGGGAGCATCTCATTTAATTCATATAAGTAGTCATATAAGTTCCCGTTCCCGACTATCTGTCTGTCTGTCTGTCTGTCTGTCTGTCTGTCTGTCTGTCTGTCTGACCCGGCCCGGCTTCACCCAGTCCCTGGTGGGAAGCATCTAATTTAATTCATATAAGTAGTCATATAAGCTCCCGTTCCCGTTCCCGACTATCTACTGTCTGTCTGTCTGTCTGTCTGTCTGTCTGTCTGTCTGTCTGTCTGTCTGTCTATTATTAGAAAGAGCACTTGAAAGATCTTAATATCTTCCCCCAACAATTAACTTGGGTAAATGGAGCGTCTCATTTAATTCATATTCGGGCCCTGCTACCGTTCCCGTTCCCAAAAAGACGACTCAGCCGGCTTCACCCAGCCCGTGGTGGGGAGCATACAATTTAATTCATATTCGGCGGAGGGAGGAGGAGGAGGAGACAGGAGGAGGAGGGAGGAGGAGGGATAAGGAGGAGGAGGGAGGAGGGGAGGGAGGATGAGGAAGAAGAGGGAGGAGGAGGAGGGAGGAGGAGGGAGAAGGTGGAGGGAGGAGGAGGATGGAGGAGGAGGGGGAGGAGGAAGAGGGAGGAGGAGGAAGAGGGAGGAGGAGGGAGGAGGAGGGAGAAGGAAGAAGAGGGAGAAGGAGAAGGGAGAAGGAGGGAGGAGGAGGGAGAAGGAGGGAGGAGGAGGGAGAAGGAGGGAGGAGGAGAAAGGAGGAGGAGGATGAGGGAGGAGGAGGAGGGAGGAGGAGTGAGAGGATGAGGAGGGAGGATGAGGAGGGGGAGGAGGGAGAGGGAGGTGGAAGAGGAGGGAGGTGGAGGGAGGAGGAGGAGGGAGGAGGAGGGGAGAAGAGGAGGGAGGAGGAAGAGGGGAGAGGGGGAGGAGGAGGGAGGAGGGGAAGAGAGGAGGAGGAGGGAGGAGGAGGGAGGATGAGGAGGGGGAGGAGAAAGAGGGATGAGGAGGGAGGTAGAGGGAAGAGGAGCAGGGAGGAGGAGGAAGGAGGAGGAGGGAGGAGGAGGGAGGAGGAGGAGGGAGGAGGGAGGAGGAGAAGATAGGAGGAGGAGGGAGGAGGAGAAGGGAGGAGGGATGAGGGAGGAGGAGCGATGAGGGGGTGGAGAAGGAGGAGGTTGGGAGGAGGAGGGGAGGAGGAGAGAGAAGGAGGAGGCGGAGGAGAACGGAGGAGGAGGGATTAGGAGGAGGAAGAGGGAAGAGGAGGGAGGAGGAGAGCGAGGAGGAGGGATGAGGGGGAGGAGGTAGGAGGAGGGAGGAAGAGGGAGGAGGAGGAGGAAGAGGGGGAGAAGGAGGGGAGAGGAGTAGGAGGGGGAGGAGGATTATAATGCATATGCCTGTAGATAACTGCACTGAAAAGGTCCATCTATTTGAGAAATATGCAACAATTTTGCATATATAGCAATTCTACGGGGCGCTGGAACGCAAATTATTCCTCCCCACGACGCTTGACGACAGAAGTTGAAGATGATGATGATGATGATGATGATGATGATGATGATGATGATGATTAGAAGTTATGTCCCCTCACTATATATACATTATAATGTAAATTAATATTAAGTAATAATAAGTAAATAACTGTTAGTACACTAAAAAAAACTATGACAGTTGCCAGCGCGGGAATGAGAGGAAGACGTGTAGAAAATTTCATCTCAATCGGATGGACCGTTCGCGAACGCATAAAGGACATACATACAGACATACAGACGGAGATTCTCTTTTATATATATACTAGCTGACCCGGCCCGGCTTCGCCCAGTCCTTGGTGGGGAGCATCTCATTTAATTCATATAAGTAGTCATATAAGTTCCCGTTCCCGTTACCGACTATCTGTCTGTCTGTCTGTCTGTCTGTCTGTCTGTCTGTTTGTCTGACCCGGCCCGGCATCGCTCATCTCGTGGTGTGGAGCATCTCATTTAATTCATATAAGTAGTCATATAAGCTCACGTTCCCGTTCCCGACTATCTATCTGTCTGTCTGTCTGTCTGTCTATCTGTCTGTCTGTCTGTCTGATCCGGCCCGGCTTCGCCCAGCCCCTGATGGGGAGCATCTCATTTAATTCATATAAGTAGTCATATAAGTTCCCGTTCCCGCCTGTGTGTGTGTCTGTCTGTCTGTCTGTCTGTCTGTCTGTCTGTCTAATCATTTATTGGTTGCAGTTAGAACAACCTTAGATAAACGAAGACCAACTTACAAAAAGCATTAGAAAGAGCACTTGAAAGATCTTTACATCTTCCCCAACAATTAACTTGGGTAAATGGAGCAGCGGCAGCAGCAGCAGAAGAAGAAGAAAAAGGAGGAGTAGGAGCTGGGAGGAGGAAGAGGGAGGTGGAGGAGGGAGGAGGAGGGAGGAGTAGGAGGGAGGAAGAGATAGGCGGAGAGAGGAGGAGGAGGGAAGAGGAAGGAGGAGGAGTAGTAGGGAGGAGGAGGGATTAGGAGGAGGAGAGAGGAGGAGGAGGGAGGAGGAGGGAGGAGGATGAGGGAGGAGGAGGGGGAGGAGGAAGAGGGAAGAGGGGGGAGGAGGGGGGAGGAAGAGGGAGGAGGAAGGAGAAGGAGGAGGAGAAGGAGGGAGGAGAAGAACGCAGGAGGAGGAGGGAGGAGGAGAGGGAGGAGGAGGGAGATGGAGGAGGAGGAGGGAGAAGGAGGGAGATGGAGGAGGAGGGAGGAGAGAGAGAGGGAGAAGGAGGAGGAAGGAGAAGGAGGGGGAGGAGGGGGTGGGAGGATGAAGAGGGAGGAGGAGGAGGGATGTGGAGGGAGGAGGAGGGAGGAGGAGGAATGAGGTAGAGGGAGGAGGAGAAGGGAGGAGGAGAAGAGAGGAGGAGAAGGGAGGAGGTGAGGGAGGAAGAGTAAAGAGGAGCTGGAGGATGAGGGAGGAGAAGGAGGGAGGAAGAGGGAGGAGAAGGAGGAGGAGGGAGGAAGAGGGAGGATAAGGAGGAGGAGGGAGGAGGGGAGGACGTAGGAGGAGGAGGGAGTAGGAGGAGAGAGGAGGAGAAGGGAGGAGGAAGGAAGAGGAGTGATTAGGAGGAGGGAGGAGGGCGGGCAGGCAGGAGGAGGAAGAGGGAGGAAGAGGGAGGAGGAGGAAAGAGGAGGAGGAAGGAGGAGGAAGAGGGAGGAGGAGGGATGAGGAGGAGAAAGAGGGAAGAGGAGGAGGGAGAGGGAGGAGGGGGAGGGGAAGAGGAAGAGGGTAGGAGGTGGAGGAGGGGAGAGGAGGAGGAGGAATATAACGCATATGCCTGTAGATTTAATAATGGCTGAAGTTGTTACATGTCTTCTTAGAGTTGGCGACAGTGTAAAGAAATATAAAATCTTCAAACTTGATAGAGATAAGGTAACTATTATTTATTTATTCTTTAAGCATAAAAAGATGAGTTACAATGTTATGCATTATGCATTATTTTTATGAAAACTTTGAAAATGCCTTAAAGATTGTATCACTATTTATTATAACTCATATGCCGGTATATTACTATGGACTAAGAGTTTACAAATCTTTGAAAACGATGCAACAATATGACTATAAGTTATACAGAAAAGTTATGCCCCTTGAAATAACTTTTGCAGAGTTACGTCCCCTCGCTGTATAGAAATTACAATGAAAAATGGAAAATTAAATAATATTGGGTAAGCAGCCGATTTCACACTAACAAAATATCACAGTGGGCTGCGCTGGAAAAGGAAGACGTGTAGAAAATTTCATCTCAATCGGATGGGCCGTTCGCGAGCGCATAAAGGACATACGGACATACAGACAGACGGAGATCGCCTTTTATATATAAGATATAGATAATAATTTGTCTAACTGTTAGTAATTGGTGTTGTCTTTAAAGCGTATAGCAGTCTCTCTACTTGTTAGTATTTCGGCAACAATCTAGTCGGTTGTTGAATTTGGAATAGCTGCTTAGCCTTCCGCGCTGGTACTCATGTGGTAGTTTTGTAAGCAGAATATTGTACAGCTATTGATGTTGGTGTGTGAAAACCACTATATTTTATTGACAACTGTTGTATTGAGTGTTGCATTTAAACGAGCTGTTACTTCACTATTTGGAGATTTTCCCGAACACAATAAAGTAATATGTATGATGTCTTTATTTCATTTGTTTGGCCTAAATTCTGTAGACTAACTGCTGTACTTTGTAGTCAAGTTTGTGCCAAATTGTGGATTGCTGTTGTTTTTTGTTGACTCCCCCCTCCCCCTGTTTCAGAAAGATATACTTAAATGTAGAGTGATGAACGAATGGAGAGACATACAGACAATGAAATCTAAGTGGTATCCTTACAAGTGCTAATTCATAGATAGTTAATTGTCTGGCTACAAGCAGCCACTTGCCGGTTGTTATATTGAACTCTTACAGCCCAAGTGTTTACGTTGTCTATAAGGAAAACAGAAAACCTGCTCATTGTGAGGGATGTGACGACTGACACAAATACTGGTCAAGTGTTGTCGTGCAAGGGGAATCATTCACAGTGCACTATCCGGTCAGGCTGACTGTGGTCTGTAAACATTTCCTGTACTCATCCACGTTATTACCAGTGTAAACTTAGCGGTCGTGTCCCCTCGTTAACTCTTTTGCAGACAGTCTTTGCTTTATCTACTTCCTTCCCAGGACAGTGGTCTACATAGTAACTAATATTTGCTTGGGTCTGCATGAGTTCAAAAAATCACACAGTGGGCTAGAAGACGGTATTCACAAATTACAATCAACAGTTACAATCAACAGTAACAATTAGAAGTTACAATCAACAGTTACAATCAACAAAGAAGAAACTGTAAAAAATTGTAACTTTTGAGACCTTAGGCTAAAATAAAGAAGAGTAGTCTTTACAAGACATCAGAACGAAACTGGCTGTTAGCAGGCTGAAGTTAGGATAGTGTGAACAATTTATGACATAGCAGCAGCTAATAAATATAAGCAATAATTCTGAGCACTTGCGCTTTGTCTGTGGCAACACACGGTTGTGAATCTTGCTTGTTTTATTAACACAAAAGGCCAGTTTAGGATTCTGAGCGTAAATGTTACAGAAAATATTTCAGAATACCTTGTATCCAGGAAAACATGTTAGAAAACCTTGTATCCAGGAAAACATGTAAGTATCCATGTATCCAGGAAAGCGTGTACAGTGTATCCGGAGAAGGATGTTAGAATACCCTGCTTAAAGGAAGTTTAGTTTAGTCGACAGATCAACATCACGGCATACGGGTGTAACCCATAAGTGCTCCGTTCTACTCCTACTTATTCATATAATCGCAAAATATTCGAACACTATCTCACTACGGATTATCTTCCCCCTTAATAATAGAGATAATAATAATAATAACAAAACCCTAGTATAACAGCCAGTCCCCTTTTGGTTGGCCAGTATATTCCACATGGCTAATAACAAGTGTCAGACCATTATCTAATATTACTGAGTCGTGTAGTTTTGATGTTCGCATTTTGCCGATGCCTTTATAATGCATATCCTTTATATTGTTGTTGTTCTCTGTTAGCCTTGAATGATGTGTGAATGAAATAATGTATGAAAGAGAGTGATAGAAGGGCAGAATGTTAGACGGGCCTGCGTGCCCAATTCTTAACCCTTTGAAAATAAAGTTTGTTCGTTCGTTCGTTCGTTCGTTCGTTCCTAACGCAAACCTCGGTCTGGAGAAACTTAGCTCAGTGCACGTAACTCCGTAGCACTGGCGTGGATCCTGAAACACTTTGGGTAGATTTTAACTCGAAATGTTGCCCGGGCAGCGCCGTTAGGCTACTATTTTTCGATTTTCAACTGCCAAGGGATTTTTTTTTTACGTGCGCAACAATACACACGGGCGTCCGATCTCACTACACAGAGACCAGGGGGAATTTTTTTACTAGAAGTCCACGTGAAAAATTCCTGGCCCTCACCGGGGCTTGAACCCGGGACCTCCAGCATTCGAGGCGGACACCATACCTGGAGACCATTCAGCCGCCCCCCCCCCCCTGCAACATAATGGATAAAGGAAAACATGTTAGAAAACCCTGTATCCAGGAAAACACGTTAGAATACCGTGAATGCAGGAAAATGTGTTAGAATACCTTGTTTCAAATAAAAAAAAACATGTTAGAATACCTTGATACAAGGAAACCACCACACACTGACTTTCTACAAGATGTCAGCGTGGAACGGAATTGGATCATCAACAGTGCCCTGTCACGGAAAATATAATAATTTGGCCATGTCGTGGAATATAGTGTTATCCATGCATCCATCCATCCATCCATCCATCCATCCATCCATCACCAGAGCCGTGAATCAGCTCAGTGTTCCTGTCTCGACCATACCCAGTGGCCAAGCCATCCAGGTATTTACTTCTCGGTCTTCCTCTTGGTCTGCTCCATTCGATTTGCCAGTTGTAACCAAGTTCTCCAATTCATTTCTTCTATTTCTTCTCATAACATGTCCAAAACAATGTTGACTGTCTACGTCTAGTTTCTATAATCAATTTACGATTTTCATTTGTTTCCTGTATTACTTGGTCATTGGTTTTTCTGTCTGTCCATGATATTCTTTGCATTCTCCTCAGAAAGTTCATTTCTACAGCCTTTCTTCTTTTTTTTTTCTTCATTATTTCTTCAGTTTCTAGAGTGTTATAGAGACAGAAATAAAAGTTTGTGGTGTGTTAAGTAAGGATTCTTCAACGGGACGGTAGAATATGGACAATAAAGACATCCTAGGCATGAAATTGAGACTGCCCGGGCAACTGACAACGATTTCCTGAAAGGGGCCTGTGAAACTAGAACATTATATACAACAATAAAAAAGAGACAAAAAATGTTGGCCATGTGATGAGATGGGAGGTATTGGAGAACATCGTGACAACTGGAAAGATCAAGGCGAAGAGAGACTGAGGCAGACCAAGAGGAATTATGCTGGGTGGACTGAGGCAGTGACAGGAATATTATATGCAGAGTTGATCCAGAGCACATGAGACCGAGATTTGTGGAGAGAGATAAAGGTATACGCCGGCTGGCAGGAGCACCTGATGATGATGAGGCATGCAACTTCATGAGGTAGGAGAACTGGCGACAGATCGAGAGTCTTGTCTGTGAGCTGTGATGAGGATAACTTTGTAAGAAGCACTCGGTACCTAATGAGAGACACGAACAGTGAATGATGAACATGTGAAGGTAAAATAGAAGCTTTCCAACTGTGTCGGTTCAGACAAATATGACGAGTTTTCATGACATGAGCAGACAACCAAGACTGGCGTTGAAGAACAAAAATTACTGAATGAGATCAAGTGCAGATAATTTAGGTTGTTTAAAATGTCCTTTGCATGATGTTACCATCAACCCCAAGGCCAGGTAGATGTACGAGACAATTTTACGTTCCGTAGTTTGCAAGAACATTATATAAAACAATAAGAAAGAGGCAAACAACTTTTTTTGGTCATGTGATGAGAAGAGAGTTAATAGTGCCCAGAACATCGTGACAACTAGAAAGACCGAGGGGGAAGAGAGGTAGAGGCAGACGAGAGAAATGATGCTGGATGTGTTGCGACGGTGGCATGGAGGAATATCAACGGTAGAGTTGATCCAGAAAACCAAAGACCCAGAGCTGTGGGGAGTCATGAACGCCTACGCCAGTCGGCATGTCACTTGATGATGATGATGATGATGATGATGATGATGATGATGAGTTTGCCATTAGATATCGACGTGTTGACAGGAAGAGAGCGCTTGCAAGAGGAAGACAACGATACTTGTGCCACGACAGGCTCAGGAGATGCACTCGAGGTAGCCTGTACAAGATCCAGGGAGCTGGCGGCGGCCCTTTTAGCCGAGAGAGCACTTGATGATGCTGTTGATAGTGGGGTTGAGGAGTTGAAGACAGTCAGCACTAAAGAGATGAAAGAACTTACTGCTACATGTTTTTTTATTTGCATATCCTTTACAGGACATCGCTGTCAACACCAGCATCTTTCAGCTGTATGTTGATTTCTTGGCAAGATTACGCTCAGTAGTTTGCCATTGCTTTCTGAGCGACCGGCTCACATACCCCGTAAGTTACCGATGCGATTCGAACCACTGCTGATTCTCATCGTCATCACGTGGCCGACGAGAGTATACGAGATTACGGAGAAAAGTCATAACCTCTAAGCCACGAAGCCGGCTACTGCTACATAGTTTAAGTTAATCAACTCTATGCGGACGTGGAGATTTCGTTCAAGAGTTTTCTCTGAGGGGTTTCACTTCTGCTGAAGATGAAGTATTTATGGTTCCCACGGCTATCAGAACAATGCTGACGTTGACGTATTGATAGATCCAACTGCTGTCAGAACAATGCTGAAGTTGAAGTATTGATGGATTCAACGGCTGTCAGAACAATGTTGTAGTTTAAGTATTGATGGTTTCCACGGCTGTTAGGAATATGCTGAAGTTGAAGTATTGTGAGTTTCCACGGCCGTCAGAACAATGCTGAAGATAAGGTATTGATGGTTGCCACGGCTGTCTGAACAATGTTGAAGTGGAAGTATTGGTGGTTGGCGCTTCTGTCAGAACAATGCTGAAGTTGAAGTATTGATGGTTGCCACGGCTGTTAGAACAATGCTGACGTTGTTTGTTTGCATTCGCTCACTGTGAACTCGAGCGTAGGCGATAAACGCCGTGCCTCGATTACTGCTAGCTGCTACAACTAGTCAATGTACTTGACTGTACTTTGCACAAGGATGAGCTTTCCCAATCACCAGTGGCCCTCGCCGACTCCGAGGTACTTGTAATAATTTACGTCCCCTCGTCAAGGATGAGAAGAGATCATTCATGCCAACAGATCGGTATGTGTGGAATTAGCCCACTCCTCCGCGGTCGCCAGAGAGAGTGTGTCTACTGTGGCCACTCTGAGTGGAGTCTGGTCAAGTTAGAGTGAATCGTGTCCGGTATCCATTGTTTATCATGTTGGGCCGACCTAGAAGAGCCGTACTGCCGGGAAAACCATAAGTCTGCTTTTGATGGGGATTGAACTCGGACCACTGTCTAGACAGGCAAGCGCACTAACAACTGTGCCACCTCGGCTCTACCAGACACTTATAGAAGATAATTGTACATGTAGAGTGGCACTCAGATAATTCACTCGAACTGTTGATGATACACATCCGGGTTATACATGTCTGGGTCAGGACAGTCTAACTGGGCAGGACAGTTCTCTTTGCTTGTCGGGTTGGAACTCCAGACGTCATTCACACTTGAACTCTCTTGACCTCTTCTTCTACAAGTGCCCTGCTGGCTCATGGAGTTGATTATGCCTCTTCACAACTCTTGCTCTCTATAAGTTTAAATTTAGTGTTCATATCTATTCACGATCATCATTGTATCACCCCTGTCTCTCTGCGTTTCTCTGATACCCATGTTATAAGGAGGGATCAACCGCAGCGTTGTTGCTCTCAGAAAACAAGCAATCTTCAAGTAGAGTTTAAACCCGGAACGCTAAGATGGGAAGCCGTCGTTCTATACAAGGTTAAGACAATACACAGACGCCCCCTTACGTGTGACAACCTTAATCCATGGCTCGTGCGAACGTGGTTCGATCCTCGGCGTGGACTGGCTGTAGTTCCAGACAACAATACAAATGTGCCCTGCTGACACACGGTGGCCGCTGTGACGTCATGGCTAGACGCTCGCCTACCTCCCCGCTGTGACGTCATACCTGGACGCTCGTCTACCTCCCCGCTGTGACGTCATAGCTGGATACTCGCCTACCTCCCCGCTGTGACGTCATGGCTAGACGCTCGCCTACCTCCCCGCTGTAACGTTGTAGCTGGATGTTCGCCTAACTCCCCGCTGTGACGTCATACCTGGACGCTCGTCTACCTCCCCGCTGTGACGTCATAGCTGGATGCTCGCCTACCTCCCCGATGTGACGTCATAGCTGGATGCTCGCCTACCTCCCCGATGTGACGTCATAGCTGGATGCTCGCCTACCTCCCCGATGTGACGTCGTGCCTAGATGCTCGCCTACCTCCCCGCTGCCCATGGCTTACATCCACATTGGCACGGATTCGAATAACAAAAAGGAGAATGATCCAGGCCGGCAGATCACCCCAGCGTGAAATGGGGGGGGGGGGGGGAGGGGGGCTAGGAAATGTTTTGGGAAGTAAAACTCGCCGGCGTGGTACCGACCACATCATCCACCGAATGCCGTTTGGTCAGTACAAATGTTGGGCTATCTCCATGTGCCCATTGCGCCTTAGGCCTGGAGAAGCGTCCTTCACTTTACTTTTGGAGGCTGCGTGGTCTCAAGGTATGGTGTCCGCCTCGAGTGCTGGAGGTCCCGGGTTCAGGCCCCGATGAGGACCGGGATTTTTTTTTCACGTGGACTTCTAGTAATAAAATTGCTCCTGGTCTCTGGGTAGTGAGATCAGACGCCCGTGTGTATTGTTGCGCACGTAAAAAATCCATTGGCAGTTGGAAATCGAAAAAGACTAGCCTAACGGCGCTGCCAGGGCAACATTTCGAGTTAAAAATCTACCCAATGTATTTTAGGATCCTCCCCGGTGCTACGGAGTTCGTGCACTGAGCTAAGTTTTTCCAGACTCAGGTTTGAGTTAGGAGGAGAACGGACCACTTATGGGTTACACCCGTGTGCCGTGATGTAGATCCATCGACTAAACTAAATTAAACTAAACTTACTTTACTTTACTTTACTTTACTTTACTTTACTTTACTTTACTTTACTTTACTTTACTTTACTTTACTTTACTTTACTTTACTTTACTTTTTTTGACATTAAAAGATAGAACAAGAACGCATGCGTGTTATATGGAATGAGGACGGATACGAATATTGGACAAGTAGTATTCAAGCGACAAAATCCTTAGATACCTTGGAGATGTGTTTTTATAGAAAAATTGTTTGTATATCCTTTACTGGACATTGCTGTCAACATCAGCATCGTTCAACTGATTGTTGATTTCTTGGCAAGATTACGCTCAGTAGTTTGCCATTGCTTTCAGAACGGCCGGCTCACATACTCCTTAATTTACCGACGTGATTTGAACCACTGCTGATTCTCACCGTCGTCACGTTACTTACGAGAGTATAGGAGATTACGGAGAGAAGTCGCTAACCTCTAGGCTAGGAAGCCGGCGTTTTTATAGAAGAACACTGAACATTCTTTGGACAGCCAGTGTAAGTTATCTGAACATTTTGACGGAAGCTACGTGGCGAAGACAACTTATCACAAACATCAGACAGTGGAAGTTTTCATTTTTAGCCACATTATGAGAAGGCAAAAACTGGAATATGCTGTGACAACCTACACGATTTGTGTATAGACATATAGACAAATACAGAGAGAGAGAAAATTATTTACAGCTTTTTGTCATGGCACGGAAGGGAGTCAACGCATACATTTATACATACCGTCGGAGATGGCAATTTATGAAGAAGCATAATCGCCCACACCACTCGACAAGTCACTCGATGATGATATACTGTATTATCACCCTCGTCAACACCTCAGGCCGTCGATCAGGCGTCTTCTCGGCAAGGACAACACACTCTAGGGAATCCTGTAGCCATGCTGATATTTAAAATCCCTCACAAATATGAATTGTGGAACGCTCTTAGGCCCGAAGACAGTTCATAAATAAACAGAAGTGTATTGTTTAGCTCTCATAGAAGTAGAAGACAGAAGTAGAGACTAGAGGGCACACTACAGTACATACACATTGAAAGCTATAGTTACCGACCGGGATTCGAACTTGTCACGTCTCGCTAACGGAACAGGTGTACTTAGACGTGTGGCCAACTAGGCAGTTCAAATCCCCATCTAGCAAACTGATAGAAATTTTATTTTACTCTAGACACCACAGCCCATGAAAACATGCAGGGAATTGAAGGAAAGGCACTCGTCACAGGCACTAGAACACCAATTACTTCTCCCCACGACGCCTAACAGCATAAGTGGAAACCTACACCCACGAATAAGGGAGACAGGACAGAAGAAGAAGGGCAAGAAAACACTGAGATTTATTTCTGGATATTTCAGATTGGCATCAGTGTGGTCAGTTTTGGTGTGATAATTTATCTCTTATTACAGGCACATTTGTTCCTCAATATGTCACAACGGCATCGGTTTTGTAAGTTTTAGTGTGACATGTCATCCTTTACTCGATGATTTATTTGTCCTGACTTCACCTGGATGTACTGTCACCAGATCAGTCAGTAAGCTACTACTCCTGAACACAGTCATCCACTGGAATAGGCCGGAGCTATCCCAGATCAGACAATAGCTACCACACCTGAACACAGTCATCCACTGGAACAGGACCGGAGATTTTTGTGTGTGGGATTAAAAGGCAATATCATAATTGAAGTGCAGATCACCAAACTGCGCTGTTAGAGTCCACTGAATTCCATTTCTGGGGGCAGTCATTATTGTCTTCATGACCCAGTCTGTAGTCAGTAAGAATAATACTGGTGACGACGGCATCCCTGTCGCTCACCTGTTCTAAGTTCAAATATACCCGTCAGTGTTACCTAAAGAGGAACTCGCGTCTTTATATGTTGGCAACACTAACATAATGATCTTCTGTAGGATCCTTTAGAGCCGCATTAATTTCCAGAAGGATTCCCTTTCAGTGTTGTCAATGGTCTGCCATAGTTCATGAATCCAATGCACAATGTCGAATGTGTATTTGCTCTTCAAAGACTAAAACAACTGAATAAATTATGGAATGGGACAGACAGAACTACAAAAATTAGATTTTTAAGAGCATGCATCTTTCCCAATGCAACATAGACCTGTGAGACCTGGATTCTTACTAAACAAGCTGAACAGCGCATAAATGCCTTTGAATATAAATGTTATAGAGGAGTTCTAAGAATATCTTGGGTAAAGAAAAGAACAAATGCATCAATACTTCAAGAGCTAAATGTTGAAGAAGGTTGGCTATTAAAGACGATAAAACTAAGAAAATTGAAATATTTTGATCACTTGAAACGTCACGAAAGTTTGGAGAAAACAATAATGGAGGTGTATATGCCTGGGAAGAGAGGAAGAGGAAGGCCAAAGAGAAGATGGGTGCAAGATGTGGCGGATGATCTACAGATGGGTGTATCGGACGCGGGACATCTTGCTTATGATCGAGAGGTTTTCCGGAATGTTGTTATGGAAGCGAGGTTCTGCAAAGGACATGCTACTGAATGAATGAATGAATGAATGAATGAATTTTGCGTAATGTGGCTATTTTGGGAAGCGCAGGATCTATTGCATCAGAAGACTCGGTTCATTATTTCATTTCCTTCTGTGCTTTAACATCCAATGTGGCAAATGCCCTCAACCAAACCAAACCAAGCCGCCCTATCTGTTACTGCCTCTTGCACCTCCCTCCATGTCCTCTCAATATTATGCATATCTGTCTGTAATTCTCTTCTCCGTGTCGTGTATTTGTTTTGAGGGGAACGGATTATTTAATTTTGTTTTAACTAAAATAACATTTGCACCAACATATAGTAAAGGTCAAAGAACTTCGGCGGGGAGTTGTGTTACACAGAAACGGAAATGCGTCAACAACTGACTTCCCTACTGTGGGCTCTATGTGTGATTGTATGACATCATCAAGTGTCAGCATGGGGGAGGAGATGCGACGATAACAACCACAGGGCTCGTGCCGGGGTGATCTGTTATAAACCCAACACAGCTCGGAGACGTCAACACATGCCAGCCACTGACTCTTGGGTGGCTCCAGTGCAAACTTCAATAAATTATAGTCTTGGATGGCATCAGTGTTCATTTAAGTAAGTTATAGCTTTGATGACACCACTTCTAACTTGAGTATCGTATAATCTAGGATTGTACCAGCCCTAATTTAAGTAAGTTATACTCTTGGATAACATCAGTGCTAACTTCAGTAACTTATAGTATTGCGTAGCACCAGTACTAACTTCAGTAAGTTTTAGTCTTGGATGGAACCATTGCTAACTTCAGTAATGTACTCTTGGTTGAAAATAGTGCTACGTTCAGTTACTTATAATCTTGTATGGCACCAATGCTAACTACAGTAAGTTATAGTCTTGGATGGCACAAATACTAACTTTAGTAATTTATAGTCTTCGATTAAAATAGTGCTAACTTCAGTAAAGTATAATCTTGAATGGCAATAGTGCTATTTTCAATTACTTATAGTCTTTGTTGGCACCAGTGCTAACTTCAGTAACTTATATAATCTTGAATGGCATCAGTGCTATCTTCAGTTACTCACAGTTTTGGATGGCACTAGTGCTAACTTCAGCTACGTATGGTCTTGGATTAAAATAGTGCTAACTTCAGTAACTAATAATTTTCAATGGCACCAGTGCTAACTTCAGTAACTTCTAATCTATGTTGACACCAGTGCTAACTTCTGTAACTTATAATACTCATCGGATCTAATTAAAATTATGTTTGGGTCCATTCTGATATTACGTGTTTATAGCATCTTTGTGCTACAGGTAATCCGATATTGTATTTTGTTGACTGTTGTTTTCAAGAATGGACGAATTGCTCTGAACGAATCTTGGTTGATGACGTTAATGCAGACAGATTGACAAACAAACAGACGCACAGACAGACGGAAGGCAGACTAGTTAAATGGCTGAAGGAATGGATGAAGTCATCAGAGAACATCTCTTACAAATAGGTGTGCGCCTGAGTATGTTTCATTACTGATTTTCTTTGCCTGTATTGAAAGTTCAAGACATGTTTATGTAAAACATCCAGACATAGCCAGCAGAACTGTAAGTGTGGTAACTTGAACATACGACGGCCGCTGATTCCGAAGTCAGAACAACGTCAACTCCACAGAAGAAGAACCCGTAAAATCAAATGACAATATACATCCAATAGTAATTCTTACTGATGCCTTGTCAGTGCTCAAGCACTCAAACTCAACAGACTCTTAGACGTAGAGAGATGATGGGGGCGGAGGACTTTGACGCCAGGGAATCCACATCGTTGTCTAGAAAAAGAGATATAGAAGTAAGAATAGGCACGACCAGACACGAGAGCCACATAAAACAACGAGGGGCCTCGTCAACCAACATATAATTGGCACTATTAGCTGTCGGATGCTAATGAATATGTTAAGGGGGAAAAGGCATCGGAGCACCTATGGGAATATCCCAACAGATAACTTTTTACCAACTGCTTAACTAACTAACTAACTAACTAACTAACTAACTAACTAA
>OY992887.1:105000417-105052917 GCA_963921405.1 Cepaea hortensis
TTGTCTGCTGTATGACACATATGGTTCTTGGAGGCCATCACAGGTGTGGTGTCTACGTATGATACTAAGAATCCCGAGGACAACTATGAATTCCAGCCTCCATGTCCTGCACAAGACCAGACCACAAAGAAATGTGATTACTCACTATAGGACAATAAACTGACTTGTGTGGAGAACATTTTGATATAAGCATGTCTAAAGAAGGATGTGCCAGTTGGAAAGATGAAGGCTGATACAGACAAGGCAGACAGAAGGAGTACATACTAGAAAGGCTGACAGAGTGACAATGAAAACACGCAGCGGACAAACTTACATGAAACACACAGGACAAAAGTCTATGGAGAAACATCATTACCTGAGGTGTCAGACATTTCACGTGATGTTGATGATGACTATGATGCAATGTTGCATTTTATGATGTTAAGCAAATTTAGTTGCATATCCTTTACAGGACGAAGCCGTCAACTCCAGCGTTTATTGGCTGTTTGTGATTTCTTGGCAGGTTTACGTTCAGTAGTTATTCATTGCTTTCTAAACGACCGACACTGAACCTTTGCATGCGACCCAATGCGGCGGTATGCTTTCAAATCGAGCGCAGTTATGTATCGAAAGCGGTATATGGAATAACGAACTGGTCTTGTAAATCCTTCGCCACAGAGCCAAATGAAATGTATGGGAGATAATTGGCAAAACGGCAGAGGGGACAATGAGAGATGAACGTGAAAGGTACAGCAGATGGGCAACAAAATAATAATCTAAGCTCCGTCAACTTCATTACAATGAAAGATGACAAAGATGAGTGCAGAGTAGTCACAGACAGTGATTTCTCCAGATGAGACAACTCAAGATGAATTTGCATATATTTCTCCTATTGTTCCTCAATAGATATTACTGTGTCTATTGCCCCTAACAACATGCATATTTCTTATTAGTTACTTTTTTGCATAGCCTTTACAGGACGTCGCAGTCAACACCAGCATTTTTTTGCTGTTATTACAGTTTTACGTTCAGTATTTTGCCATTGCTTTCTGAACAACCGGCACCCATAACATTTCGTTAAAATCCAACGCAATGCGGTACGCTGCCAAATCGCCCGCATCTATATTTCGCATGCGTGTATGCAGGATTACGATATATATATATATATATATATATATATATATATATATATATATATATATATATATATATATATATATATATATATAGAGAGAGAGAGAGAGAGAGAGAGAGAGAGAGAGTTGTGCCGCTGGGAAGGCTCATGACAGAGCTGATGGTGGCTGTATAGTCCAATGGTAGAGTGATAATCTCTGTTACAATGTCCACTAATATATACATGAATACCTATAAATCTGTTCCAGTGAGACTACAACATTGTCCAAATATCGGGGATGGAGTCCAACTTTGCCGGGTTACGTGTAAGGAGGAGTTTACAACAGAAAACTGTTGTCTCGGATTTTGGGGAGATAATTGCACTCAAGGTCAGTAACACGTCTTGTAAGCATTCACCCTTACCATTGCTAGAATGTATTACATTTTGAAAAAAATACACATTTTAAGACTCTATACTCTGTGTTAAGCACAAGTGGGGAGTTATTACTACTATTCATTTGTAAATTATTGTAATGGATGAGATTAATTGCAAAAATGTTTAGATAGCAATATAACCCATGCTTTGATTCTCTTACAGTTAGATGTGTGTGTCGTATCCGTCAGACACCCCACCCAAGATGTTCTTCTTCTTCTTCTTCTTCTTCTCCTCCTCCTCCTCCCCCTCCCCCTCCCCCTCCTTCTTTTCCTCCTTCTTCTTCTTCTTCTTCTTCTTCTTCTTCTTCTTCTTCTTCTTCTTCTTCTTCTTCTTCTTCTTCTTCTTCTTCTTCTTCTTCTTCTTCTTTCTGGTGGCCTGGATGCTCTGATTCCCATTTGATTCTATAAGTGCTTTTTATAAACCTCTTTGCCTCATTATAGGTTATGTCTATGTCAGGCTGTGGTAGTCGTCCACCCTCTTTTGCTAGTCTGTCAGCCTCTTCATTTCCAGGTATACTGCAATGTGATGGGATTCACTGTATTACAACTTATTTGGATTTCTGGCATAGACCATGGAGTGATGCTCTTAGGTCAGCTAGTTCTGTGCTGTTTTTACTCTTCAATATTGAGAAAGCTGACTTTGCATCTGTGAAGATAGCTATTTGCTTCTCTTTATTTTCCTCCATCAAGAGCATTTCTGCTGCAGTTTTCAAAGCTTCTACATCTGCTTTGAATTTACTTGGAAATTTTCCAGTTGCAACCGACTGTGTTGTTGTCACTCAATTTTTATTTTTATTTTGGAGAATTCCTCCTCCTCCATTTTCTATTGAATTTTTGGCGATTTTTCTTCTTTCTGTTTCATTCTGAGTGTTCTTTTTCTCAATACCAGGAATGTTTTCTATCATCTCAGACAATTGCTGCTGTCTCCAAGCTGGGAACTTGTCTGCATCGTAAATGGGTTTGAGTGTTGATATATTAAATATAGGATCTGCCTTAATCTTTCGTTTTGTAGTTTCCACAAAGTTGCTACGCTTCTGTCTTCCTTTTCCAAAACCATTAAACCTGTTATACATAGGGTGGCCTGTCAATCTTCTAAATTTGTGTGCTTGTTACTGGGCTCTTCTATCGCTTCTATCCTGCATTAGTTGTAAACAAGCGATCTTTTCTAGTTCATTAATAGGCTTTGTCTTCAGGCTTCCAGTTATGATTCGCATTCCATGATTTACTGGGAATGAAAAGAGCGTTGATGAAAGAAATAAAAAAAAAAAGAGAGACAAGTGAAACATTTCGGCCACGTTAAAACACATAACACTCTTTTGAAAACCACGCTAGAAGTTAAGGTTGAAGGCAAGCAAGCAAGAGATAGACAACGATACAAGGGAGAAGATAACAACAAGAGATGGACGACAGCAGTCTGACAGAATGTACAGCCAAGGTGAGTGACAGACAGTGTTGGAGATCCATTGCAGCCAAGCTTCATTGTGGAGATTACCATGTAGATGGCACCTGATTGATTGGTTGGGAATGTTTGGCGCAGCTTTTTATGCCTAATATGTTAAATGGCACAAAGCTGATGTCTTTAACTTAACGTAATATTTTAATTAATCATAGCACCAGTACTTATGTTACAATTCCCTGATGAGCTTAATATCAACTGTTTATGAATGAACCCACTGCAAAACCAGTTGTTTAAAATATTAATTGGCTATGGTAACGTAGCTACTAGTTTTGATCTGCTGGTATCTACGCAAACAATTTTTAACCTGTCTGTAGCTAAACACCATTCTTTTAGTTTATAGCTATACCCCTATTCTGTTAGTATGTTGGTTTCTTCGCCAATAGGCATATCGCCATTCTTTATCCCATTGATTAATAATTCAGTATTTACTAGAGTGTATCTAGCCACATAACTAGACCTTCGGACTGCTGGTAGCTGTCAGTAGCTATATTCTTGAACAATGATTAACATGTGAATTGTAACTACAAAGTGAACAATAACTACACATTGAATAATAGTAAAAGTGAACACATAACGAAGAGTTTGGAAGCAGCGGAGATGTGATCCCTGATAATGATGTTGAGCATACTTTGAACTGTCAGAAAACAATGAATACCCCTTGCATGAATCCGTGCACACAGATAAGAGTCACAAGCTGATAGAAGGGACATCATGGGTGGCTCAGACAGAGGATACAATCAGGGAAGTGTGTATGCTTGAGAATAATTGGAGAGAAGAGGAGTGGATCAGATTATCACAGGAAAAGTCTGGCCTGTGCATTGTCATAATCATATTGAATCGGGAATGCAGGGATTGATTTGCAGGCCGCGCTGAAAGGGAAGTGCAACAACTGATCCACACAATTGGAGCCCAGGCGATGTCGTCATCTACACGGATGGCCTGTGCTAAGAGATAAAAGATGTGATGGATGAATTAACAACCTAAACCTCATATAAGCCAGCCTGTATGTGCTATTCTGAATAATGGCCTCATCATTTACCATGCGGATATTCGTGGGCAGTCATATTTCGCCATCCCGTACGACCACCAGAGAGAATTGTGGTATGGTTACATCCACATAAGTCTCCCCTCATATTCACAGTTCAGATGCCGCCCTTACCCACTCTGCTTGTTTTCCACCTTGGAGAAGGGAACGAGAGCTCTGCAACAAGTCCCATGGTATTTCAGTATCGGGTCACGAGATAAGTCGACCAATCTTTCTCCTATAGATGTAGTTCTTTTTCAATGTTGAAATCACCCGCAAATCAATGTATGAAACTTCAGCGTCAAAACCCAGCCTCCCCTATAGGAATCACAACCAACCAACACATCAATTAACTACCACTAAATCAAGTGAAACATGTTTGTTTCGTTCAAAAATACTGGATACACGAAGAAGAAGATGACATCATGACATAGTATATTTGATGACCTAACATGTCACGCCCTTATGACAGATCCAACATGAGATTACCTTAACATTATGATCTATTGTATGTACCAGAATGTCCAGGTGGCAGTCTGAATCCCTGCAATGGCCACGGAAAATGCTCCAGAAAAACTGGGCAGTGTGTTTGTGAAGTGAGTATTTTAATTCAATAATCATACTTGTTGACAACAAAGGGGCATTAGGCGTGTGTGATGTTGCGATGTTCCAGTCAGGTCTTGGGGTTTCACATTAACTCAGCTTCACTACTGCTTTGTAGTGAGGGTCGCCAGTGGTGGGGTAGGTGTATCCCCAAAAGGGGTACTGAGTTGGTTCGAGGTATGGTGTCCGTATCGAGTGATGAAGGTCACGGGTTCAAACCCCTGTGAGGGCCGGGAATTTTTCAAGTGGACTTCTAGTAACAAACATTTCTCCTGATCTCTGGGTAGTGAGATCAGATGCCCGTGTGTATTGATGACAGTTGGAAATTAAAAAAAAAAAAGTAGCCTAACGGCGATGCCCAGGCACAATTTCGATTAAAAAATATACCCAAAGTATTTTCAGGATCCTCACCGGTGCTAAGGAGTTCGTGAACTGAGCTGAGATTCTCCGGACTCAGGCTTGAGTTAGGAGTAAAAGGGAGCACTTATGGGTTACACACGCGTACCGTGATGTTGATCGGTAGACTAAACTAAACTAGACTACCCCAATCACAAGAGAAGCAAGGTGCCACCTTCCCTTCGCTAGCCTACGGGACATCCTTTGGCAAGGTGGAGTGCCCGTTTATTCAAGATATTTGTGAAAATAGACAGCTTACCATTATAATCTTTTCACCAGTATCACGTTCAACGCTTCTGGTTGTATATTGTATGTTATATATATTTAAGTCTACTTTTGTATATAATTGTACATACTTATCGTATATCAAAGTATGTTATGATAATTTAAAATGTATGTACTAGGGGAAGTCAATAAGGAAGAAACCAATGGCTGTAGAAAAATAACTAAATATGAGAAAAACTTGAAACCAATTAATTTTTTATGTATAAATTGTCCCTTTATTTCTCATCATAATTTTCTATCAACATTGATGCACTTATCCCATCGTTTTATCAGTCCTCCCAAACCCGCTGCATGTAACTGCGTGACCTGTTTTCTAAACCACGTTTTCACTTCACATTCAACTTCGGCGTCATTCGCGAAATGTCTCCCGCCAAGGTGGGTTTTCAGTGTTTATGCTGATAAATGTTTGTCGTAAAGGGGTGCATAGCTGGGTGGAAAAAGTTACAACGTCGAGTCAATAAGTAAGTCACACAGCTCTGTGGGATGACAGGTAAATGAGAACAAAGCACGCAGTTCTATGCAGCCGGTTTTGGAGGACTGATAAAACGATGGGATAAGTGCATCAATGTTGGTGGAAATTATGTTGAGAAATAAAGGGACAGTGTATGTAAAAAAAGACACTGGTTTCAATTGGTTATCATATTTAGTTATATTTCTACAGCCATTTGTGGCTTACTTATTAACCTTCTCTTTGTATAATGAATCATTGAATGTATGAAAGAGATTGTTGAATTGCTAAATATAACATGTTGTTCTTTATGGCAACGAATCATGGAATGTAAAGGAACAAATTAGAAAGTAAATGGAAGCGACAGAGATGTGGTTGCTAAGGCGAATGTTGCGAATTGCCTGGACTGCCAGAGTAAGTAACGACGATTGCATGAACGAGGCTACTGAAACTAGAACATTATATACAACAATAAGAAATAGACAACCAGCTTTCTTGGGTCATGTGATGGAGAGAGGCATTGGAGGACATCGTAACACCTGGAAAGACCATAGGGAAGAGATGTAGAGGCCGACCAAGAGAAATGATGCTGTATGGATTTAGACGATGGCATGGAGGAATATCATCAGCAGAGTTGATCCAGGACACCAAAGACCGAGATCTGTGGAGCGAGACGAACGCCTACCCCGAATGGCAGGGCACTTGATACTGGTGAATATGTATTTTGATGTCTGTAATATTGTTGGGTATGTTTATACTGATTATCATCTTCTATGAAATTAGTATAAGTTCATTCTTTGGTTAACCGATGTTAAAATGTCATATTACATACTTTTTTTTTTTTTTTTTTTTTTTTTTTTTTCCGCGTTTCCATCCTGTTTCAGGATATTGCGGTCAACACCAGCATCTTTCAGCTGTATGTTGATTCCTAGGCTAGATTACGCTCATCAGCACGCCACGACTTTCTGAGCGACCGGCTCCATACTCTCATAAGTCACTTTTGCGATTCGAACTATATGGACTTTTGTTCTACCTACATATTGCTTATCGGAGCATGCAGCTGGAGGCTAGTGAACGCAGTTTCACACATCCAACATACTGAGCTCGAAGTATGTCCGAGGTGATATGAAAGGGCGTCAGACAAGGTTGTGACATGTCCAGTGACTTGTCATTATACAGTGAACATATCATGAGATATAGGAAAATATGCCAGGTCCTGGTTGGTAGACATCACATCATTATCTTACGTTGCGGTGATGACACTGTCTTGGTAGCGACATGCCAGAAGGAAGTACAGGAAATGATAGATAAAGTGGTTGTAAAAACGTGAACAAAGAGAGATAGAGGAAGACAATGAGAGAAATTCTTGACAGTCTTGTGTCATGGCACTGAATGGAGTCAACACATGAATTGTTCCATGTCTTCGGAGATCACATTTTGTTTAGAAGCTTGAAGGTCCACACCAGTCGACAAGGCACTTGATGATGATGTTGTTTGTGTTTAATAATTTAGTAACATGGAAAATACACTTTGCGTATCCACATTTTGATGAGGAGAGATTTGTAAATGTGAATGAATTTATTCCACACAGGCTGGATATAGAGGAACAGCTTGTGAACTGTGCACAAGCGTAACCAAATATTGGCCAAACTGTTCACTGGGTGAGTGATTTAAGACTTTTCTGTGTCAGTGGGAAACATTATTGCGTTTTGGTGTCAGTAATCGTAGTTTATACATCATAATCATTGACAGGTGCCCTGCCGACTGGCATAGGCGTTCATGTATCACTATAGATCTGCGACTTTGGTGTTCTGGGTATATTCTATTGAAGTTATTCCCCGAGCCAAAGACTGAAACTTTTTATCATTCTATTGATGATATTCCCCCATTCCCCATGTTTTACTTTCATTAGCATTTTCCAAACAATCGTTGTTAGTTATTCTGACACCATACCATTTTTCCATATTATTTATACATAAAATTAATTAAATACGTGACGTGCTGAAGGCGTCAAATCAAGGATGCCGATGATGGGAGAACAAACACATTCCCATAATTAAGGAGCACAATCAGTGCAGATGGAGGAATCAACAAAGTTATCAATTGTGGTAATTAACAAAGTCAGACAGATCTACACAAACTACACATTATTTAGAAATCTTCCAATTTTTGCAACACAACCATCGATTTGAAAATACTTGAAACATATCTACTGTCTGTAGTCTTGTAACAAGACAGTAACAAGTTGTGAACACAGTTTAGTCCAAATTGGCATCCTTCACCTGCCACAGAAAAATTCTTTCACTCAACTCCACCATTGTCGCCTTTTTGTGATTACTTTATGGAAATTAACATTCAGTAATTTGCCTCTACTTTCTGAACGACCAGCACTCATACTATTGTACGAAAACCAGTGGGAGTCGGTACGATTTCAAATCGCCCACAGCTGTTTTTAGAACGCGAAATGTGGAATTGCGAGTTATGTTCGCTACCCATCGCCACAAGGCAGGCCGAAAATCATGGCAAATGAATAATTTCTAACTAGCAGCAAGCGACAAGATATTAGTACCGCTATAACACACTAGGAGCAAGCAAGAAGATATTAGTGCCACTTGTGTTATACAAGATGAAGATGATTCTACGAACAGCAGACCTCAGCGGCGATTCAGTCTATTGTATGTGAGTAGACCCTTCTCGACCTTTTGGGTGATGTTGGTTGAATCATTCGGGACATAACCATGGGTATAATTCTATGATTCCTGCCATGTCACTGCCATCGTCTACATGCTAATGCTACTAGTAGAGTCATAGAGTGGGCACTACTAGCCACTTGAATGGTTCATCCCGCTGAGCGTGCCGTGGATGCCCTCGCACTTTTCTACAGCTGTATAACAGATCCACCTGTATAGATAAACACATTGGGATTGTCTCAGTATTCATTGATAAGATTGTTGACATATGCATTGACAGCAGAAAGGAGGTGCAGAGAGCAGAAAGGATCTGCTCTCTGCACCTCCTGTCAAGCGTGAATGTGCAGGAGAAGGTGAAGTTAAGCGTTGGAGGGACAATCATCCTTTCACTCTTGAGGTTAATATTGGTAAGACCGTACACCTGCCTAAAAACATCTTCCGCCTGACTCATCCATGCATTTTCCCTCTTCAGCCTGTCATCCTTTTCTCTGAATAGAGCTTGATACAGAAGGTGCCCATGTGCACTTACTTTCAAATCTTCATCCTGTTGTTCATGGTTGGAAAGTCAAGGATGTACCTCATTGCTACACGGGAAGTAACTCTCGTTACAAATCCTCGTCGGTGATACGGAGTTTGCCCAGTGAGCTGAGACCCTCCGGAATAAGGCTTGAGTTAGAAGTAGAACGGAGCACTTATTGGTTACATTGGTGTACTGTGATGTTGATCCGTCGACTAAACTAAACTAAACTAACTCTTGTACAACCCAAACTAATACGCACGGCTTCATTGCATATCTTTTCAAGTCTTCCAATCTGTGTAGGGCAGAAAATGAGTATGACCAGGCCATACTAAATGGGTGAACAATCTTTCCTCGACATTGGTAGTTTCCAAAACTCTTATTGCTGAAAAGCCTTTTCGAGTTTTTGTTATCACGTGATCGACATTTCCTTGAAGAACGGACAACGATTAAATCGAACACCCATTTATGTCACCAACGTGGTTTTGGTCATAATGTTGCCGTCTATTCTCTCTGCTGGCAGATCTGTTTTAAAAGTATGATTGTTTAAGGAGAACCATGAAATGGGTGCTTTTGTGGGGTTGACAAGGGTACGAAGAACTGAAGCCACATCTCTGGCATGGGAATCTAATGAAGCTGATATTTACTGTGGGATTGCTAAGCATACTTGCCGTATATGAGATTAAAGCACAAACTGACCACTCTATTACCACAGAGGATGCAATGTCTGTGTCTACTGAGGCAAGCATGACCATCCCAGCTCAAGCCGAGAGGTTTTGCAAGCAGACATACATACGCACGTACCAGACAGGATGTCAACCCTGCAGTTATAAGAGACATCCATGTCACCCAGGAGGTGTCTTTGGTAACGTAATGGTTTATCTTCTTCCTTTCACTCGTAAATCTAGTTTCTAAAATGTTTGCTGATTGACACATATGGTTATTGGAGACCACACAGATGTGGTTTATAAGTAGGATAGTAAGAATCTCAAGGACAACTACGAATTCCCGTCTCCAAGTACTGCACAAGACCAACCTACAAAGAAATGTGATTAGCCACTACATGACAATAGAAATGTGGTTTTTCAAGCACATTTTGTTGCAAGGTCTAATTATGGATGTGCCAGTCGGAAAGATGAAGGCTGTTGGAAACGAGACAGACAGATGGAGTAAATATTACCGTTTTTCCCCTAAAATAAAACCGGGTCTTATATTAATTTTACCTTGTAGCACTAGCGATTTTATTCGGGGGATGTCTTATTATTATTATTATTATTATTATTATTATTATTATTATTATTATTAGTATTATTATTATTATTATTATTATTATTATTATTATTTCTTTTCAGATACAAACATCTACATTTATTCATGTAAAAAAATTCTACATTTATTTAAATACAGTCATGTCATCTTTCTTCTGGTACCTCGTCACAACTCTGTAAATCCATAATTCCGTATGATCAATTTGTCTTTTAAGATCCCATGCCCATAAACACTGCAGTTTCATCCATGACAGTCATGCTGGAGAGCTGGTATTTAGAAAAGTCAATGCTATCATGAAAGTACGTGCATGCAAGTGCACGTTTAATAACTGCATTTTAGCTAACCATCTTAACTAGGGTTAATTTTAGATTGCACACATACTAATATAAACACACACACACACACACATATATTCACACACACACACGCACACTCACACACACACACACACACACACACACACACACACATATGTGGGGTTCAACAAGAAGAATTAATATTCCTCCATGCCATCGTCTCAATCCATCCAGAATCATTTCTCTTTGTCTGCCTCTGGCTCTCTTCCCCTCGATCTTTCCGGTTGTCACGGTGTTCTCCAATGCCTGTCTTCTCATCACATGATCAAAGAAAGCTGCATAGCTCATACATATAAGTGTGTGTGTGTGTGTGCATGCGCGTGCGTGCGTGCGTGCGTGTGTGTGTGTGTGTGTGTGTGTGTGTGTGGAGGTTACATTATCATTCATCAAAATAGAACAGAAAGGGCAAACGAAATGTATGGGAGATACTAGATCCCCCCCAAACAAAGCAGAGGAGACAATGAGAGATGAACATGATAGGTAAATCAGATGGGCATCACATAATAATCTATGCGCTGTCAGCTTTATTATGATGGCATAGTCGTGGCAGACAATGATTTCTCCAGATACTACAACTAACTTTGAATCTATGGAATGTCCAATGACCTATGTTTATTTTTCTTGCCCATGCCTTTATAATGCATGCCATTTATATTGTTGCTGCAGGGTCGTGGTTTGAGCGCGCAAAAGAGCAAAATTTGTACGACCGTTCGACACAGTCACGATAAGCGCCCACTCTCTCTCGATGAGTAGTGGGCCTGCAGTCAGTAAGCTGGTATAACTTTTCGGTCAGTCCTGCCGGCGTAGCTTGAAAGCTCGTCGGTAGGCGTCCAGTGGTTTTGCATGTATCACCTTGTACCGGGAGGGCGCGCTTTAGCGATGCTACTCTTGGCTTGCGTGTGCGTGAATAGTCCGTCTGTCCGATAGATATCTGGTTGATCCTGCCAGTAGTCATATGCTTGTCTCAGCTTTAGCGATGCTACTCTCGGCTTGCGTGTGCATGAACGTCTGTCCGGTCAGTCGCCATGTGCACATTTGCGCTGGAGAGGCTCAACCGTAAATCGGGAGATCTGCTCGCAACTTAGACGAGCAGTATCCTCTGTGGGCAGTTTCTCGCCTCATGTTTGTGTGTGGTCTGCTCTGGCGGTCAGTCCGTCTTTGGTGAAGGAAATCGTGTTGATCCTATAAGTAATCATACGCTCATTGCTGGTCGCTACGCTTGTCTTAAAACTGAAAATTAAAGGAATTGACGGAAGGGCCCGAGGCTCCCGAGAGCCAATACAAACAGGGATAACTGGCCGTGGCAGCCTAACGTCCACTGCATCTATGTCCGTCTTCCAGTCGTCTTGCCATGCTCGCCACTGGAGCCAGACGGACACAGACGAGGGAGCGGGGGCGAGGGTGTTGCGCGACCACTTCCTCGCTATACAAAACCAAAGCGCAAGTCATTCGTTCCTCATCAAATCAAAGATGTAGTGTAATGAATGGTCATCGTCAATGAATGGTCAACGTCATTCATGATGGACGAACATCGCTCTCTGTTAGCCTTGAAAGATGTATGAATGAAATAATGTATGAAAGTGAGTGATAGAAGTGCAGAATGTAAGACGGGCCTGCATGCCCAATTCTTAACCCTTTTCAAATAAAGTTCATTCGTTCGTTTGTTCTCTCTTTTGATCCTCATATATACACATTTCTGTCTATTGCCCATTAAACAGGCATGTCTCTTTCGTTATGTTGTTGTTGTTTGTCCATCAAGAATGATGATGACCATTCATTTCATCCAGTGGGATTGAAGTATGGAGTCGTGAGTTCTAAGATGGCTGATAAGACCTATTTTGGCTCGAAATGTTTTTTGACAATGTGGACAAAGAATGCTTGACGTTTCTGGAGGAGGATTTTCTTTCGTTATAACAATATCTAAACTGCAAATATTTCTGTCAAATGTTCTTAAAACTATTGCATCGTTCTGTCTTTTTCCACCTGAAATTAACACTAGTTATGTCTAATGTCCACTAAAATACACATGTATCCATACAAATCTGTTCCAGCGGGATTAAAGTTTTGTTCAGAGAAGGGGACTTGCCTGTTCGTGTGTGAGGAGGAGTATAAACCAGAATACTGCTGTCATGGATTTTGGGGAGCTGATTGCATTCAAGGTCAGTGACACCCTTTTGTACATATTCACGCGGTACCATTGCTAGAATGTATTACACATTGAAACATACACATTTCAAACTTCTATATCCTGAGTTGAGCACAGAACGGGAGTAATTACTATTCGTTTGCGATTTGTTTCTAATGCACACAGATGTTGTAGACATCAATGCAGCCCATGTTGTGAGTCTCATAGAATTACCTGTACCTGTCTGCCTCAACAAAACAATTCTTCTTCTTCTTCTTCTTCTTCTTCTTCTTCTTCTTCTTCTTCTTCTTCTTCTTCTTCTTCTTCTTCTTCTTCTTCTTCTTCTTCTTCTTCTTCTTCTTCTTCTTCTTCTTCTTCTTCTTCTTCTTCTTCTTCTTCTTCTTCTTCTTCTTCTTCTTCTTCTTCTTCTTCTTCTTCTTCTTCTTCTTCTTCTTCTTCTTCTTCTTCTTCTTCTTCTTCTTCTTCTTCTTCTTCTTCTTCTTCTTCTTCTTCTTCTTCTTCTTCTTCTTCTTCTTCTTCTTCTTCTTCTTCTTCTTCTTCTTCTTCTTCTTCTTCTTCTTCTTCTTCTTCTTCTTCTTCTTCTTCTTCTTCTTCTTCTTCTTCTTCTTCTTCTTCTTCTTCTTCTTCTTCTTCTTCTTCTTCTTCTTCTTCTTCTTCTTCTTCTTCTTCTTCTTCTTCTTCTCCTTCTTCTCCTTCTTCTCCTTCTTCTTCTTCTTCTTCTTCTTCTTCTTCTTCTTCTTCTTCTTCTTCTTCTTCTTCTTCTTCTTCTTCTTCTTCTTCTTCTTCTTCTTCTTCTTCTTCTCCTTCTTCTTCTTCTTCTTCTTCTTCTTCTTCTTCTTCTTCTTCTTCTTCTTCTTCTTCTTCTTCTTCTTCTTCTTCTTCTTCTTCTTCTTCTTCTTCTTCTTCTTCTTCTTCTTCTTCTTCTTCTTCTTCTTCTTCTTCTTCTTCTTCTTCTTCTTCTTCTTCTTCTTCTTCTTCTTCTTCTTCTTCTTCTTCTTCTTCTTCTTCTTCTTCTTCTTCTTCTTCTTCTTCTTCTTCTTCTTCTTCTTCTTCTTCTTCTTCTTCTTCTTCTTCTTCTTCTTCTTCTTCTTCTTCTTCTTCTTCTTCTTCTTCTTCTTCTTCTTCTTCTTCTTCTTCTTCTTCTTCTTTCTTCTTCTTCTTCTTCTTCTTCTTCTTCTTCTTCTTCTTCTTCTTCTTCTTCTTCTTCTTCTTCTTCTTCTTCTTCTTCTTCTTCTTCTTCTTCTTCTTCTTCTTCTTCTTCTTCTTCTTCTTCTTCTTCTTCTTCTTCTTCTTCTTCTTCTTCTTCTTCTTCTTCTTCTTCTTCTTCTTCTTCTTCTTCTTCTTCTTCTTCTTCTTCTTCTTCTTCTTCTTCTTCTTCTTCTTCTTCTTCTTCTTCTTCTTCTTCTTCTTCTTCTTCTTCTTCTTCTTCTTCTTCTTCTTCTTCTTCTTCTTCTTCTTCTTCTTCTTCTTCTTCTTCTTCTTCTTCTTCTTCTTCTAGTCGACAAAATAATCATTACCTGGAGAGAATGGTGCAACAGGGAATGGCCGACACTCAGTACCCTAAGGGAAGGCCAGACAGACATACAACCAGACTGCAACTGGTATCATTTCTATTGTGAATTGTTGCTGGCTGTTGAAGTTGTGGACAGAGCGCGTATGTCTTGAGCGAATATCATGGGTGCTGTGATATCTGTGTGTAATTAAACTCAACTCAGAAACTAACAACAGTTGTCTTGAATAGACTAGTTTTGTTTGGGTCATTCCAAAATACTGGGCGAATTATAAGAGGTTGACATCATGACATATTACATTAGATGATCTAAAATTTCAAGCCTTATGACAGATCCGACATGAGATTATCTTAACCCTGTGATATATTTTATAACCAGAATGTCCAGGTGGCAGTAGGAATCCCTGCAATGGCCACGGAGAATGTTCCAGAAAATGTGGCCAGTGTGATTGTGAAGTGAGTATTTGAATTTAGTAAGCATAAATGCTGAAAACAAAGAGTTTAGTTAGTTAGTTAGTTAGTCGCAGTTCCAACTTCACAGCAACGGGTCGTCCCCATTATGCTCCGTTCCTGTGCCAGTGAATATCACACAAAACGCTCCTCACTGCCCAATGTGAAAAGTGGAAAAGACAGGAGTCTCGACAAACAACAGCCCGCACAGATACACTGTGCATAATGCCGCCGCCAGAATGTCAACACACCAGTTCCCCCACGAAACACCCAATTCATTTCTGAAGGAATCAGCAGTCATTTTCGTATCTGGATGTTTCCTAGATGTTCACCTACACAGTCCACGAACATACAGTTCATCACCGACGGCAGTGGCAGTCAACCAGAAGCCCAGCAGCCACGCATTTCTGCATAAGGCAAAAACTGGTCAACTCTGGGACATAGCCACCTGCCATCGCTCCGAACATGCAGTCACGTTCTAAAAATAAAAACTTGGGCCGATTCAAAAGCACTTCACATGAAACCCACAGCTCACAGTGTCGCACCACGCACTCACTCAGTAGCAGGGCGACGGAACCATCAAGCCTCCTTAGTCGCCTCTTACGACATGCGTGGTAGGCTACAAAGAGGTATTAGGCGTGTGTGAAGTTTTGATGCTCCAGTCAGGTCTTAGAGTTTCACATTAATCCTGCTTCATCACTACTTGATAGCTTGGGCCGCCAATGGTGGTATTGCTGTATAAACTATCACAAGAGAGGTAAAGTGGTCCCTTATCTCCGCTAGTCTACGGGGCACACTTGGGAAGTTGGAGAGCCCGTTTATGCAAGATATTTGCGAAATTAGGCAACTTACGATTATGGATGCATTACAATTATGGATGCATATTATATGTTATATACTCATATATTTAAGTATTCATTGTTATATATAACTGTATGTACATATCGTCTTTCAAAGAATGTTACGTTAATTTAAAATGTATGTATATTGATATTTTGCATGTAATATAGTTCTGAATGTTTATACTGATTATCTTCTTCTATGAAATGAGTAGAAGTTTAATCTTTGGCTAAAGGATTGTGAAATGTCATATTACACTTCACACATATAGCTCCCAGAAATGGACTTTAGTTCTACTTACATATTGCTTATCGGAGAATGTAGCAGTAGGCTAGTGAACGCAGTTTCACACACCCGACATACTGAGCTAGAAGTCTGTCCCTGGTGATATGGAAGGGTTTCAGACAAGGTGTGTGATGTCTAGTGATTTATTTTTTATTGTAAAGTGAACATTTAATAAGATTGTCAGAAAATATGCCAGGGATCCTGGTTGGTGGATATTACTTAACTATAATGCGCTGATGACACCGTCTTGATAGCAACATGCCAGAAGGAACTACAGGAAATGGTAGATAAAGTGGGTTAAGACAAAGTGAACAAAGAGACATAGAGCAAGACTATGACAGACAATTCCTGACAGCCTTATGTCATGGCACAGAATGGAGTCAACACATGAACTGATCCATGTCATCGGAGATCGTAATGTCTGGAGAAGCAGGATCGTCCACGGCAATCAACAAGGCACCTGATGGTGATGATGTTGTTTGTGTTTAATGGTTTAGTAACATCTAAAATACACTCTGCTTATCCACAGTTTTAATGAGGAGAGATTTGTAAATGTGAATTAATATATTCCACACAGCCTGGATTTGGAGGACGAGCATGTGAACTGTGCACGAACGTGACCAAGCACTGGCCAAACTGTTCACCGGGTGAGTGACCTAAAACTATTTTTTTTTGTCAGTATGAAATAGACTTGCGTGCTTTGTTTCAGCAATCGTAGTTTATACATCATAATCATCGATACATGCCCTGCCGACTGGCATAGGCGTTCATGTATCCCCACAGATCTGTGACTTAGGTGTTATGGATCAATTGATGCTATTCCCCCATTCTACAGACTGAAACCTTCAAGCATTCAATTGACAGTATTCCCCCTACCACCGACTGCAACTATCCAGCATTCTGTTGATGATATCAGTCCTTCCACACCATCCAGAATTACATTGGTGATATTCCCCCTGTCACCGACTGAAAACTTCCAGCATTATATTGATGATATTGCCCACTGCCACCGATTGAAACCATCAAGCATTCTGTTGATGATATTAACACTTCTAACACTTGATGGTATTCTCCCTGCCACCGTGAGAAACCATGCATAATTATATTGAAGATATTCTCCTGCCACCGACTGAAACAATCCAGGATTCTTTTGATAATACTCCCCCTTTCAACGAATAAAACTATCCAGCAATACATTGATTATATTCCCCCTGTCACAAACTGAAACCATTAGGCATTGTTTTGATGAAATAGATTTCTTTTTGCCCTGGCCATGCTGGAATGCGCGTGAATGAACATGCTGATAGGCTGACAGGGAATGTACATCTTGGTGGTAGATTACTTATGGGCATGGGGGAGGTAGTTGTGCGACTGTGGGATCAGGTGGAGAAAGTTGGGGAACAGATTGAGAACCCGCATGTGAAAATGATAAGATTGCGGGGGATTGGCAGTGATGTCGGTTCTTAACTCAACTCAGCTCAACTCAACTGGCAGGGGTTCTGGTAGAATATAAAACATGAGAGGGAAGAATAGGATAATGTTCAATCAGATAGCGTAGGAACGAATAGATAGCAGTGTGGCTCTTCGCTGACTGTTGAACGAAAGGGCAGAGCGCGTATGGGAAAGTCCCGAGTGCAGCGATGTCAGTTCTTAGCTCAACTCAACTCAACTGGTGATATTTTTGCAAGCCACCGACTGAAACCATCCAGCATTTTATTGATGCTACCCCCCCCCCTTCCCCAACCCATGCCACCGTCTGAAAACATTCAGCATTCTAACGATGATACTCCCCCATGACACCGACTGAAATAATCCAGCATTCTAATGATGACCATCCCCATGCCACCGACTAAAACCAGCCAGCATTATATTAATTATATTAACATATGCCACTAACTGAAAACATCCAGCATTATTTAAAAGATATTCTCTCTGTCACCGACTGAAACAATCGAGCAGTGTATTGCTGATATTCCTAACTGCCACCGACTGAAGCCAAACAGCATTCTATAGATGATATCCCCCTGCCACATTCTGAAACAGTCCAGCATTGTATTGATGATATTCTCCATTGCACCGACTGAAATCATCCAGCATTCTGTTGATAATATTCCCCAATGCCACCGACTGCAACCATACAGCATTATATTAATTATGTTCCCCAATGCTAGTAAGTGAAAACATATAGTATTCTATTTGTCGTGGATTACCTTTAGTGTCGTCCCTGGAGTGAGGGGAATCAACACCCACATTATATTTTAACCCCTTATCAATATCCTGGAGAATCCATTAGATTCCGTCCACCACACTCCCTCAGTTTGTGGACACCTCTTTCTCTCTATCACCTCTGGATCATGCCCCCTCTCATTCTTCCCCAACACAACATACTCAACAACTCTAGCTTCTAAAAATTAATAACAATTAATTTATTAAAAGAATAGTGTAATGTATGGGAGAAGTGTATGCGAAGAATGTGTGTCGTATACTATAGTGTGTGTAGAATCAGACCAGCAGATCAAGAGCCAGGTCATATCATCATAGCAAGGTTACACCACAGCACGCTAGCTCAGCACACAAATACCTCACCCCGCGATGTGTCTCTCCTGCCAGACGTTGACTTTCTCCGGTATCTGCTTTGTAATACATATACATGATCATCCGAAATAGATACAGTCTATAGTTTAACACTGATCATGGATCGGTTACACACTGCATCTTATAGGTCCCTATAGTTCTTCTATGTACCAATTTCTGTACTTGTGAAAATAGGTATCACTGTTACTGGTAACACACTTGATTCTATCTATTGTCTATATTGTCACAGACACAATGTCCCTTGTAATATTCCACTGGAATCTACAACTCCACGAGAACGCTACGTTAAGTGTCCCTATTGAATCTCTAGAGTTCATCTGTTATTTGGTGTAAAAACCGAACATCACCCAACCTGGGTGAACCCTATCACAAAGGAATCGTTTATATGTTTTTGCTCAACCGAGCCAGGTTCTAGTAGACCCTCCTAATTATGGGCCTAGCGTAAACACTGTTGAATAACTTTCTTTTCTGTTTATCCATATTTTTAACACAGTGACTGTTCATCTTTGTTCTTCCTAACCGAAGTAGAACTTCATCAAAACCAGTGTAGAGCTTCCTCGTAACTGGCGGGGAACCTGTTAGAGAGATAACACACCTGGTGAGAGCACTAGTCACTGATCCTACCAGCTGAGTGTAGGCCTACGGCCTCGCTCAGATATTTATCAGCGAACTAAGCTCTGTCATGGGCAGAGGAGCTCATCACCTCAGTCTGAATTAGGGGAAGACAAGGAACGACCAATAGACAGAGTGCAGAACCCCAGTAGACCCCCACTGGAAGATCCAACCATTGGACATTTCCTCGATTCCCCACCCCATCCTCAATCTCTCCAAATATCACCCCCTACACTATTCTCACTAGCAGAGCTAATTATCACCTCACTACCCTATTCTCAACTAGCAGAGCTAATTACCATATCACCCTAGCTAGTTTTACAATGCAGCTGCCTGTAGTCGCCGACACTCTTTTACTACCTAACCACAACGCAACACACTACGTTAAAGTCCTAAACTCTAACTATCTCCCGTCTATCCTACATTAATTATACCAAAATACAATCTATGGAGTACCTTATGTAACACTGCTTTACTTCTGAATCACATCTACATTATGCCATGACAGGCACGTGTATATTAAATTTAATTAATCCCGAACACGGTAGATGTTTTCCAAAATTATATAGAGCCAACGAACACGTCCGGCTAGGCCTAGTCTCTTGTTTACAATCGCTGCAACAAGTTAGTTTTTTTTTTTTTTTTTTGCAAACAGTCCTGGAATGTCAGGACGTCCTTTGATGTCGACCCCAGGTGGTCCCACGGGCACACAATCGGTTTTCAACCTCACAAGAATATTTGTCTGCCCCTTGTTCAACCAATGCAAAAGTCTTCTCCCTTGTTTCGACAACCAAAACAAGCCAGCGCGATTCCCGCATTCTCCCGATCGGGCAAAAACAACATGCCTATATTTTGTTTGATGTAGAAGAATTCTCAAGGACTCCAGACTGTTTTGTTCTTACCGCCTCCAGTAATAAACAACATGCAGCTGTGAATACAGACTGTCTTTCCTATCTGTATCATCTGATTGTCACCTTACAGTGATTCCGCGACACTATTTATGATATTTCGCGTGTCACCGACTAACACAATCCAGCAGTGTATTAGTGATATTAATAACTGCAACCGACTGAAACCAAACATCATTCTATTGATGATATTCCAGCATGCAACCGACTGAATCCATCCAGCAGTATATTGACGATATTCCCTGCTGCCACCGACCGAAAACATCCATCATTATTATGATGCTATTCCCCAATGACACCGACTGAAACCATCCAACATGTTGTTAATGGTATTCTCAACTGCCACCGACTGAAACCGTCCATCATTCTATTTGTACTCATAAAACTTCCACCAAACCAAACAGCAATCTATTGATGATAATAACCTTTCCACTAAACCATCCAGCATTCTATTGGTGATATTGCCCCTTTAAACGACTGAAGTCATCCATCATTGTATTGATGATATTAACGTTTCCAACACACAATCCAACATTCTATTGATGATATCCCCTTTGTCACCGAATGAAACCATGCATACTTCATTAGACGATATTTCCCCTTTCACCAAACCATCCAGCATTCTATTGATGATATTAACCATTCCACCAAACCATCCAGCATTATATTCGTTATATTCCCTCTGTGACCGACTGAAATCTTCCAGCATTCTATTCATGATATTAACATTTCCATCAAACCATCCAGCATTCTATTAATGATATTCAACCTGCCACAGCATGAAACAATGCATAATTCTATTGAGGATATTCCCACTGTCACCGTCGGAAATATTCCAGATACTGCCACTCCACAAACGACTACTTTTTATTAAGGCTAAATTAATTGACAAAATCCTATTTCAAATTGCTCCAAGCTACCTTTGGCCATTGTTTAAATATAACGCAAGACTGAGCGAACGACTAATATACTTCATGTCCCTAAACCTAGGATAGACTTATATAAAACAAGCTTAGCATACTCTGCCGCTCAATTGTGGAACAATCTTCCACAAGAAATCAAGGACACCACCAATCATTATACATACGTTCGCAATCTGTTTGAACACTACCTCAGTACAGACTACATGCCCCCATAAACAAAAAACAACAACAACAAAACAATAATAATGGTAAATTATCTCAAACGACAACTAGCCAATAAACATCCCCATATGTGGGCACACTACACCTTCCTGAGGTATTTATAATGCCCATGTTAAACATTGCCTCAGTGAGTCATGTATTATTGATTATTTTTTATGCGTTTTAATGCATAGTGTTCTTTTGTTTTCAAAGATTAGCTTCATAGGTGATATTGAATGAAAGAATGTATGAGGGGAAATAAAGAGGAGGGGCAGAATGTCAGAAGGGCCTGTATGCCCAATGCCTAACACTTTGAAAATAAAGATTGTTTGTTTGTTTTTTCGTTCGTTCGTTCGTTCGTTCCAACATTCCATTGATAATACTACCCATGTCACCGACTGAAACAATCCAGCATTATATTGATGATATTTCCTTATGCCACCGTCTGAAACCATTCAGCATTCTAATGATGATATTTCCCCATGCCACCGACTGAAACAATCCAGCATTCTAATGATGGCATTCCTCCATGACACCGACTAATATCAGCCAGCATTATATTAATTATAGTCACATATGCCACTAACTTAAATCATCTAGCAATCAGTGGATGATATTCTCACTGTTACCAACTGAAACAATCCAGCAGTTTATTGGTAATATTCCTAACTGGTGCTGACTGAAACCATCCATCATTCTATTAATGATATTCCCCTACCCTCTTTTGCCAAAGACTGAAAGCGTCCAGCATTCTATTTATGATATTCCTCCTGCTACTGACTGAAACTCTTCAGCATTCTATTGATGATATTCCCCACTGTTACCGACTAAAACCATCCAGCATTTTGTTGATGATATTCCCTCATGCCACAGACTGAAAACATGCATCATTGTATTGATGGTATTAACCCTGCCACCAAACCACCAGCTTCCTATTCATGATATTTCCCCTGCCACATTATAACAAATATGCATAATTCTATTGACGGTATTAACCCTGCAATCGAGTGAAACAATCCAGCATTCTATTGATAATACTCCCACTGTCAACGACTGACACCATCCAGCATAATAAACATTGTATTCCCCCTGTCAAATCATAAACATTCTGTTTATGGATTTCGGCAATCCGCCGAATGAAGCCATCCAGCATTCTATTGATCGTATTCCCCCATGCCACTTTCTGAAACTATCCAGCATTCTACTGATAATATTCTCTCATGCCGCCAATTGAAACAATCCAACATTCTAATGAAGATATTCCCCTATGCCACAGACTGAAACCATCAAGCATTATATTAATTACATTCCCCTATAGTACTTTCCGAAAACATTCAGCATTCTATTGATTATATTCCTCATGTCACCGACTGAAACAATCCATCAGTGTATTTGTGATATTCCCAACTGCCAAAGACTGAAACCAAACATCATTCTATTAATGATATGTTCCCCCGAACCACCAACTTCTTTGCCAATGACTGCAACCATCCAGGAGTCTATTGATAATATTCCCCTTACCATTGACTGAAACCATCCAGGATTCCATTGATAATATTCGCCATTGCCACCGACTGAAATCATCCAGTATCCCGTTGATGATAATCCCCATTGCCACCGAATGAAACCGTCCAACATTCTATTGACGATATTCTCTCATACCCCCAGCTGTAAACATCCAGCATTATATTGATGATATTCCCTACTGCCACCGACTGAAACATCCAGCATTATATTGATAGTATTCCCCACTGCCACCGATTGAAACCTTCCAGCTTTCTGTTGATGATATTCCCCACTGCCACCGACTGAAATCATATTGCATTCTGTTGATGATATTCTCCACTCCACCGACATAAACCGTATAGCATTCAATTGATGATATTATTCCATGCCGCCGACTGAAACCACCCAACATCCTAATGATGGTAGTCCCCTGTGCCACCGACTTAATCTATCTATGTAGCGTTCTATTGATGATACCCCCCCCCCCCCACATTCTATAGGATAAAGCCGCAAATCATTCTATTGATGCTATTAACATCTCCACCTCACAATCCAATATTCCTTTGATGATATTAACATTTCCACCAAACCATCCGGCGTTCTATTGATGATGTTAACACTTTCACCTAGCCATCCAGCATTCTATTAATGATATTAACCTTACCACCAAATCATCCAGCATTATATTGGTGATATTCCCCCTGTCAGCGACTGAAACCTGCCAACATTCTATTTATGATATTAACATTTCCACCAAACCATCCGGCGTTCTATTGATGATGTTAACACTTTCACCTAGCCATCCAGCATTCTATTAATGATATTAACCTTACCACCAAATCATCCAGCATTATATTGGTGATATTCCCCCTGTCACCGACTGAAACCTGCCAACATTCTATTTATGATATTAACGTTGCCACCAAACCATCCAACATTCTATTGACGATATTCCCTCAGCCACTGTATGAAACCATGCATAATTCTTTTGACGATATTCCCACTGTCACCGACTGAAACCATTAGGCATTTAATTGATGACTGAAACCATCCAACATTCCATTGATGATGTTCCCCAATGCCACCGTCTGATACCATCCAGCATTCTAATGATGACATTCCCCCAAGCTACCAATTGAAACAATCCAGCACTCTAATGGTGACATTAACCCATGCCACCGACTAAAACCAGCCAGCATTATATTCATTATATTCACATATGCCATAAACTGAGAACATCCAGCATTCAGTTGATGATATTCCCCCTTCCACCGTCTGAAACCATCCAGCATTCTATTGATGATATCCCACCCCCAACCCTGTTTTGCCAGAGACTGAAACAATCCAGAATTCTATAGATGATATTCCCCCTTGCCACCGGCTGAAACTATCCAGCATTCTACTGATGCTATTAACATTTCCATTAAACCATCCAGCAATGTATTGGTAATATTCCTAACTGCCAAAAACTGAAACCAAACAGCATTCTAATGATGATATTCCCCCTGACACTGACTGACGCCATCCAATATTCCATTCATGATATTTCCCATTGCCACCGACTGAAAACATCCAGCATTCTATTGATGATATTCGCTCATGTAATCGACTGAAACCTCCAAAATAGTGTCTCTCGATCTTCCTCTGTCTGTTCCATCACTGATTTTTCCACATGTTATAATGATTCCCAAAGTGCATTTTCGTATCACATTGTCAATGAACATTGTTGTCTCTTTCTTAAAATTGTTTATACTGTGTTACGTTCATTAGCCTTTTCCAAGCAATCGTTGTTAGTTACTCTGACAGTCCACGGTATTGGCAGCTTTCTTCTCAGACACCACGCCAGTTCTTCTATAGTATTTATACACACAGTTAATTAAATATGTGAAGTGCTGAAGACATCAAATAAAGGATGCAGATGATAGGATAAACTAACACATTCACATAACTATGGAGTACAATCAGTCCAGATGGAGGAGTTAACAAAGTTATCAATTATGGTAATTAACAAAGTCAGGCAGATCTACACAAACTAAACACTATTTTGAAATCTTCCTATTTACAAAACAACCATCGATTTGACAATACATGAAACATGTCTACTGTCTGTACTTCTGTAATATGACGGTGAAGAGCTGTGTACACAGCTGTGCCCAAATTAGCATCCTTCAGCCTGCCACAGGAAAATACTACAAATTGTTTATCTTAAAACCATGTTTGGAATTGCACTAAACCCCATCATTCTGTGCTTTCTGCGATTTTTGTGGGGAAATTTACATATAAGGGTTTACCGTTGCTTTCTGAACGACCATAACTCATGCCATTGTATGAAAACCAACGCAAGTCGGTATGTTTTTAAATCGCCCACAGCTGTGTTTCGAACGCGATATGCAGAATTACGAGTTATGTTCGTTCCCCCACAGCGCGGACGAAAACTATGACCAATGAATAATTGCTAACTAGGAGCAAGCGAGAAGATAATAGTACCGCTATAACACACTAGGAGCAAGCCAGAAGATATTAGTACAACTATAACACACTAGGAGCAAGCCAGAAGATATTAGTACAACTATAACACACTAGGAGCAAGCCAGAAGATATTAGTACAACTATAACACACTAGGAGCAAGCCAGAAGATATTAGTACAGCTATAACACACTAGGTGCAAGTGAGAAGATATTAGTACAACTATAACACACTAGGAGCAAGCCAGAAGATATTAGTACCACTATAACACAGTAGGAGCAAGCCAGAAGATATTAGTACAACTATAACACACTAGGGGCAAGTGAGAAGATATTAGTACAACTATAACACACTAGGAGCAAGCCAGAAGATATTAGTACAACTATAACACACTAGGGGCAAGTGAGAAGATATTAGTACAACTATAACACACTAGGAGCAAGCGAGAAGATATTAGTACAACTATAACACACTAGGAGCAAGCCAGAAGATATTAGTACAACTATAACACACTAGGAGCAAGCCAGAAGATATTAGTACAACTATAACACACTAGGAGCAAGCCAGAAGATATTAGTACAACTATAACACACTAGGAGCAAGCCAGAAGATATTAGTACAACTATAACACACTAGGAGCAAGCCAGAAGATATTAGTACAACTATAACACACTAGGAGCAAGCCAGAAGATATTAGTACAACTATAACACACTAGGGGCAAGCCAGAAGATATTAGTACAACTATAACACACCAGGGGCAAGCCAGAAGATATTAGTACAACTATAACACACCAGGGGCAAGCCAGAAGATATTAGTACAACTATAACACACTAGGAGTAAGCCAGAAGATATTAGTACAACTATAACACACTAGGAGCAAGCCAGAAGATATTAGTACAACTATAACACACCAGGGGCAAGCCAGAAGATATTAGTACAACTATAACACACTAGGAGCAAGCCAGAAGATATTAGTACAACTATAACACATTAGGAGCAAGCCAGAAGATATTAGTACAACTATAACACACTAGGAGCAAGCCAGAAGATATTAGTACAACTATAACACACTAGGAGCAAGCCAGAAGATATTAGTACAACTATAACACACTAGGAGAAAGCCAGAAGATATTAGTACAACTATAACACACTAGGAGCAAGCCAGAAGATATTAGTACAACTATAACACACCAGGAGCAAGCCAGAAGATATTAGTACAACTATAACACACCAGGAGCAAGCCAGAAGATATTAGTACAACTATAACACACTAGGAGCAAGCCAGAAGATATTAGTACAACTATAACACACTAGGAGCAAGCCAGAAGATATTAGTACAACTATAACACACCAGGGGCAAGCCAGAAGATATTAGTACAACTATAACACACTAGGAGCAAGCCAGAAGATATTAGTACAACTATAACACACTAGGAGCAAGCCAGAAGATATTAGTACAACTATAACACACTAGGAGCAAGCCAGAAGATATTAGTACAACTATAACACACTAGGAGCAAGCGAGAAGATATTAGTACAACTATAACACACTAGGAGCAAGCCAGAAGATATTAGTACAACTATAACACACTAGGAGCAAGCGAGAAGATATTAGTACAACTATAACACACTAGGAGCAAGCAAGGAGATATTAGTACAACTATAACACACTAGGAGCAAGCGAGAAGATATTAGTACAACTATAACACACTAGGAGCAAGCAAGGAGATATTAGTACAACTATAACATACTAGGAGCAAGCGAGAATATATTAGTACAACTATAACACACTAGGAGCAAGCAAGGAGATATTAGTACAACTATAACATACTAGGAGCAAGCCAGAAGATATTAGTACAACTATAACACACTAGGAGTAAGCGAGAAGATATTAGTACAACTATAACACACTAGGAGCAAGCGAGTAGATATTAGTACAACTATAACACACTAGGAGCAAGCCAGAAGATATTAGTACAACTATAACACACTAGGAGCAAGCCAGAAGATATTAGTACAACTATAACACACTAGGAGCAAGCGAGAAGATATTAGTACAACTATAACACACTAGGAGCAAGCGAGAAGATATTAGTACAACTATAACACACCAGGAGCAAGCGAGAAGATATTAGTACAACTATAACACACTAGGAGCAAGCAAGGAGATATTAGTACAACTATAACACACTAGGAGCAAGCGAGAAGATATTAGTACAACTATAACACACTAGGAGCAAGCAAGGAGATATTAGTACAACTATAACATACTAGGAGCAAGCCAGAAGATATTAGTACAACTATAACACACTAACTTTCTCTCTGTAATCCCGTTTATCACGCAGAGTCTCGCAGCGGAGCGAGAACTGAGGTGGTTCGACCCCCGCTCGTGACTTGCGGATACTGAGCCGGCCGCTCAGAAAGCAATGGCAAACTACTGAGCGTAATCTTGCCAAGAGATCAACAGACAGCTGAAAGATGCTGCTGTTGACAGCTAAGTCCTGTAAAAGGATACGCAAAACATAACACACTAGGAGTAAGCGAGAAGATATTAGTACAACTATAACACACTAGGAGCAAGCGAGTAGATATTAGTACAACTATAACACACTAGGAGCAAGCCAGAAGATATTAGTACAACTATAACACACTAGGAGCAAGCCAGAAGATATTAGTACAACTATAACACACTAGGAGCAAGCGAGAAGATATTAGTACAACTATAACACACTAGGAGCAAGCGAGAAGATATTAGTACAACTATAACACACTAGGAGCAAGCGAGAAGATATTAGTACAACTATAACACACCAGGAGCAAGCGAGAAGATATTAGTACAACTATAACACACTAGGAGCAAGCCAGAAGATATTAGTACAACTATAACACACTAGGAGCAAGCCAGAAGATATTAGTACAACTATAACACACTAGGAGCAAGCCAGAAGATATTAGTACAACTATAACACACTAGGAGCAAGCCAGAAGATATTAGTACAACTATAACACACTAGGAGCAAGCCAGAAGATATTAGTACAACTATAACACACTAGGAGCAAGCCAGAAGATATTAGTACAACTATAACACACTAGGAGCAAGCCAGAAGATATTAGTAGAACTATAACACACTAGGAGCAAGCCAGAAGATATTAGTACAACTATAACACACTAGGAGCAAGCAAGGAGATATTAGTACAACTATAACACACAAGGGGCAAGAGAGAAGATATTAGTACAACTATAACATACTAGGAGCAAGCGAGAAGATATTAGTACAACTATAACACACTTGGAGCAAGCCAGAAGATATTAGTACAACTATAACACACTAGGAGCAAGCGAGAAGATATTAGTACAACTATAACACACTAGGAGCAAGCGAGAAGATATTAGTACAACTATAACACACTAGGAGCAAGCAAGGAGATATTAGTACAACTATAACACACTAGGAGCAAGCCAGAAGATATTAGTACAACTATAACACACTAGGAGCAAGCAAGGAGATATTAGTACAACTATAACACACTAGGAGCAAGCGAGAAGATATTAGTACAACTATAACACACTAGGAGCAAGCAAGGAGATATTAGTACAACTATAACATACTAGGAGCAAGCCAGAAGATATTAGTACAACTATAACACACTAGGAGCAAGCGAGAAGATATTAGTACAACTATAACACACTAGGAGCAAGCGAGAAGATATTAGTACAACTATAACACACTAGGAGCAAGCGAGAAGATATTAGTACAACTATAACACACAAGGAGCAAGCAAGGAGATATTAGTACAACTATAACACACTAGGAGCAAGCGAGAAGATATTAGTACAACTATAACACACTAGGAGCAAGCAAGGAGATATTAGTACAACTATAACATACTAGGAGCAAGCCAGAAGATATTAGTACAACTATAACACACTAGGAGTAAGCGAGAAGATATTAGTACAACTATAACACACTAGGAGCAAGCGAGAAGATATTAGTACAACTATAACACACCAGGAGCAAGCCAGAAGATATTAGTACAACTATAACACACTAGGAGCAAGCCAGAAGATATTAGTACAACTATAACACACTAGGAGCAAGCCAGAAGATATTAGTACAACTATAACACACTAGGAGCAAGCCAGAAGATATTAGTACAACTATAACACACTAGGAGCAAGCCAGAAGATATTAGTACAACTATAACACACTAGGAGCAAGCCAGAAGATATTAGTACAACTATAACACACTAGGAGCAAGCCAGAAGATATTAGTACAACTATAACACACTAGGAGCAAGCCAGAAGATATTAGTACAACTATAACACACTAGGAGCAAGCCAGAAGATATTAGTACAACTATAACACACTACGAGCAAGCCAGAAGATATTAGTACAACTATAACACACTAGGAGCAAGCCAGAAGATATTAGTACAACTATAACACACTAGGAGCAAGCCAGAAGATATTAGTACAACTATAACACACTAGGAGCAAGCCAGAAGATATTAGTACAACTATAACACACTAGGAGCAAGCCAGAAGATATTAGTACAACTATAACACACTAGGAGCAAGCAAGGAGATATTAGTACAACTATAACACACTAGGAGCAAGCCAGAAGATATTAGTACAACTATAACACACTAGGAGCAAGCAAGGAGATATTAGTACAACTATAACACACTTGGAGCAAGCGAGAAGATATTAGTACAACTATAACACACTAGGAGCAAGCCAGAAGATATTAGTACAACTATAACACACTAGGAGCAAGCGAGAAGATATTAGTACAACTATAACATACTAGGAGCAAGCCAGAAGATATTAGTACAACTATAACACACTAGGAGCAAGCCAGAAGATATTAGTACAACTATAACACACTAGGAGCAAGCCAGAAGATATTAGTACAACTATAACACACTAGGAGCAAGCCAAAAGATATTAGTACAACTATAACACACTAGGAGCAAGCCAGAAGATATTAGTACAACTATAACACACTAGGAGCAAGCCAGAAGATATTAGTACAACTATAACACACTAGGAGCAAGCCAGAAGATATTAGTACAACTATAACACACTAGGAGCAAGCCAGAAGATATTAGTACAACTATAACACACTAGGAGCAAGGCAGAAGATATTAGTACAACTATAACACACTAGGAGCAAGCCAGAAGATATTAGTACAACTATAACACACTAGGAGCAAGCGAGAAGATATTAGTACAACTATAACATACTAGGAGCAAGCCAGAAGATATTAGTACAACTATAACACACTAGGAACAAGCCAGAAGATATTAGTACAACTATAACACACTAGGAGCAAGAGAGAAGATATTAGTACAACTATAACACACTAGGAGCAAGCGAGAAGATATTAGTACAACTATAACATACTAGGAGCAAGAGAGAAGATATTAGTACAACTATAACATACTAGGAGCAAGCCAGAAGATATTAGTACAACTATAACACACTAGGAGCAAGCGAGAAGATATTAGAACAACTATAACATACTAGGAGCAAGAGAGAAGATATTAGTACAACTATAACATACTAGGGGCAAGCGAGAAGATATTAGTACAACTATAACACACTAGGAGCAAGCGAGAAGATATTAGTACAACTATAACACACTAGGAGCAAGCCAGAAGATATTAGTACAACTATAACACACTAGGAGCAAGCCAGAAGATATTAGTACAACTATAACACACTAGGAGCAAGCCAGAAGATATTAGTACAACTATAACACACTAGGAGCAAGCGAGAAGATATTAGTACAACTATAACACACTAGGAGCAAGCCAGAAGATATTAGTACAACTATAACACACTAGGAGCAAGCCAGAAGATATTAGTACAACTATAACACACTAGGAGCAAGCCAGAAGATATTAGTACAACTATAACACACTAGGAGCAAGCGAGAAGATATTAGTACAACTATAACACACTAGGAGCAAGCCAGAAGATATTAGTACAACTATAACATACTAGGAGCAAGCCAGAAGATATTAGTACAACTATAACACACTAGGAGCAAGCCAGAAGATATTAGTACAACTATAACACACTAGGAGCAAGCCAGAAGATATTAGTACAACTATAACACACTAGGAGCAAGCGAGAAGATATTAGTACAACTATAACATACTAGGAGCAAGCGAGAAGATATTAGTACAACTATAACACACTAGGAGCAAGCAAGGAGATATTAGTACAACTATAACACACTAGGTGCAAGCGAGGAGATATTAGTACAACTATAACACACTAGGTGCAAGCGAGAAGATAGTACAACTATAACATACTAGGAGCAAGCAAGGAGATATTAGTACAACTATAACACACTAGGAGCAAGCCAGAAGATATTAGTACAACTATAACACACTAGGAGCAAGCCAGAAGATATTAGTACAACTATAACACACTAGGTGCAAGCGAGAAGATAGTACAACTATAACATACTAGGAGCAAGCAAGGAGATATTAGTACAACTATAACACACTAGGAGCAAGCCAGAAGATATTAGTACAACTATAACATACTAGGAGCAAGCCAGAAGATATTAGTACAACTATAACACACTAGGAGCAAGCAAGGAGATATTAGTACAACTATAACACACTAGGTGCAAGCGAGAAGATAGTACAACTATAACATACTAGGAGCAAGCAAGGAGATATTAGTACAACTATAACACACTAGGAGCAAGCCAGAAGATATTAGTACAACTATAACACACTAGGAGCAAGCCAGAAGATATTAGTACAACTATAACACACTAGGAGCAAGCCAGAAGATATTAGTACAACTATAACACACTAGGAGCAAGCCAGAAGATATTAGTACAACTATAACATACTAGGGGCAAGCGAGAAGATATTAGTACAACTATAACACACTAGGAGCAAGCGAGAAGATATTAGTACAACTATAACATACTAGGAGCAAGCCAGAAGATATTAGTACAACTATAACACACTAGGAGTAAGCCAGAAGATATTAGTACAACTATAACACACTAGGAGCAAGCCAGAAGATATTAGTACAACTATAACACACTAGGAGCAAGCCAGAAGATATTAGTACAACTATAACATACTAGGAGCAAGCCAGAAGATATTAGTACAACTATAACACACTAGGAGCAAGAGAGAAGATATTAGTACAACTATAACACACTAGGAGCAAGCCAAAAGATATTAGTACAACTATAACACACTAGGAGCAAGCCAGAAGATATTAGTACAACTATAACACACTAGGAGCAAGCCAGAAGATATTAGTACAACTATAACACACTAGGAGCAAGCCAGAAGATATTAGTACAACTATAACACACTAGGAGCAAGCGAGAAGATATTAGAACAACTATAACACACTAGGTGCAAGCGAGAAGATATTAGTACAACTATAACACACTAGGAGCAAGCCAGAAGATATTAGTACAACTATAACACACCAGGAGCAAGCCAGAAGATATTAGTACAACTATAACACACCAGGAGCAAGCCAGAAGATATTAGTACAACTATAACACACTAGGAGCAAGCCAGAAGATATTAGTACAACTATAACACACTAGGAGCAAGCCAGAAGATATTAGTACAACTATAACACACCAGGGGCAAGCCAGAAGATATTAGTACAACTATAACACACTAGGAGCAAGCCAGAAGATATTAGTACAACTATAACACACTAGGAGCAAGCCAGAAGATATTAGTACAACTATAACACACTAGGAGCAAGCCAGAAGATATTAGTACAACTATAACACACTAGGAGCAAGCGAGAAGATATTAGTACAACTATAACACACTAGGAGCAAGCCAGAAGATATTAGTACAACTATAACACACTAGGAGCAAGCCAGAAGATATTAGTACAACTATAACACACTAGGAGCAAGCCAGAAGATATTAGTATAATTATAACACACTAGGAGCAAGCCAGAAGATATTAGTACAACTATAACACACTAGGAGCAAGCGAGAAGATATTAGTACAACTATAACACACTAGGAGCAAGCCAGAAGATATTAGTACAACTATAACACACTAGGGGCAAGCCAGAAGATATTAGTACAACTATAACACACTAGGAGCAAGCCAGAAGATATTAGTACAACTATAACACACTAGGAGCAAGCCAGAAGATATTAGTACCACTATAACACACTAGGAGCAAGCAAGGAGATCGTACCGCTACCACACAAGATGAAGGTGATTCTACGAACAACAGACTTCTGCGACGTTTCTGTCCCCTGTATGCGAGTAGACCCCATCTCGACTTTTCCGGTGATGTACGTTGAATCACTCGGGACATAACCATGGGTATAATTCTGTGATTCCAGCCATATAAAAGCCCGTGTACATCGTCTCCGTCCTAATGTTGCTAGTAATGATAGAGTGGGCACTACTGGTCACTTGAATGGTTCAGCCCGTTGATCGTACCGTAAATGCCCGCGCACTGTTCTCCAGCTGTATAACAGATCCACCTGTATAGATAAACACATCGGGATCGTCTCAGTTTTCACAGATGAGATTGTTGATATATGCAGTGACAGCAGAAAGGATCTGCTCTCTGCACGTTCTGTCAAGCGTGAATGTGCAGAAGAAGGCGCAGTTAAGCGTTGGAGGGACAGACACCCATTCGCTCACAGGGTTGATATTGATAAGACTGCAGACCAGCCTGACAACATCTTCCGCCTGACTCATCCATGATTTGCCTGTCTTTAGCCTATCATCTTTTTCTCTGAATAGAGTTTGATGCAGAAGGTGCTGTCCATGTGCACTTATTTTCAAATCGTGATCCTGTTGTTCATGGTTGGAAAATCAAGGATGAACCTCATTGCTGCACAGCAGGTGACTCGTACACCCCAAAATAATGCTCAAAGCTTCAATGTGTATCTTTTCAAGTCTTCAAGTCTTTATGGGGGCTAATAATAATTATGACCCGGGCATACTTACCAATAATAAGATGCCAATTGAAACGAGAAAAAGAGTGTTGTGGTGCTACATAGAGCCTGTATTTTTGTATGGATGTGAAACTTGGACAATGAGCAGTCAAGCTGAAGAAAATCTGATGGCTGCAGAAATGTGGTTTCTGAGGAGAATGCAAAGAATACCATGGACAGACAGAAGAACCAATGACTAAGTACTACAGGAAACAAATGAAAATCGTATATTGGTTAGAGAAATTAAACAGTCAACATGTGTTGGACATGTTATGAGAAGAAACGAATTGGAGAACTTGACAACTGGCAAGATCGAAATGAACAGACCAAGGGGAAGACCGAGAAGTAAATACCTGGATGGATTGGCCACATGGCATGGTCGATACAAGAACGCTGAGCTGATCCACGACTCTAGTGATCGAGTGAGATGGCGGGCGAGTCATGACCGCCCACGCTTTCCGGCATCTTACATGATGGATGGATACTAATTGGGTGAAGTAATAGTCCCTGGAAAAGAAGTATTAACAGTCAGTCCTCGACATTGGTAGTTCTTATTGCTGAAAGACCTTTTCGTGTTTTTGTTATCATGTGATCGACACAGTCCTTGAAGGACATACTTCGATCAAACCTCACAGATATTTATGTCATCATCGTGGTTTTAATCATAACATTCCCGTCTACTCTAACTGCTGGCAGATCAGTTTTCAAAATATGATTGTTTAAGGAGATGGCTTGACGAAGGTAAGTAGAAGTCAAATCTCTGGCATAGGAATCTTATGAAGCTTATACTTTCTGTAAGATTGCAAAGCATTCTTGTTGTATCTGAGATTAAAGCGCAGACTAGCCACTCTATTACCACATAGTTTACAATGTCTACATCTACAGAGCCAGGCATGGCCACCCAAGCTCAAGTCAGGAGGGCCTTAAAGCAGACACGCACGCGCACGCACCAGTCAAAATGTCAACCCTGTGTGTCTATGGGAGGTCCATGTCATCCAGGAAGTGTCCATGGTAAAGTAAAGGTTTCGTCTTCCTGCTTTCATGCGTAAATCTAGTTTCTAAAATGTTTGCTGTATGACACATCTGGTTGTTGGAGGCCATACAGATGTGGTTTCTATGTGGGATACTAAGAATCCTAAGGACAACTGAGGATTCCAGCCTCCAAGACCTGCACAAGTCCAGACCACAAAGAAATTTGATAACCCAGTACAGGACATTACATCTGTCCTTTTTAGATAACTTTTTTGATATAAGAAGGTCTAAAGTAGGATGTGCCAGTTGGAAAGATGAAGGCTGTTAGAGACGAGGCAGACCGAAGGAGTACATACTAGAAAGGTTGACAGAGTGACATCGAAGACAATCAGAGGCCAAACTTACAAGGAACGCAAATGACAAATGTCATTGGAGAGACATCATTGCCTGAGATGTCGGACACTTCACGTGATGTTGGTGATGACGATTATGTATATGTTGCATGTTATGATGTTAAACAAACTTAGTTGTATATCCCTCATAGGACGAAGCAGTCAATTCCAACGTTTTTTGGCTGTTTGCGATTTCTTGGCAAGTTTACGTTTAGTAATAATTCATTGCTTTCTGAACGACCGACACTCAACCTTTGCATGGGAACCAACGCAAAGGGTGTGCTTCCAAATCGCACGCAGCTGTGTTTCGAAAGCGGTTTACGTAATTACGAACTGTTTTCGTAAATCCTTCGCCAGAGAACCGACTGCTTCTGTGTACACACAACAATGTGTAAATTGTAATGTTAGGAATGCTGCCTGCCTCTAATTATACATATTTAAACAAGTACGATAGCAGCAATAAAGACATCAGGTAATGAAAGCACATTGACTATGAGGTAAACATAATGACATTGGCACCTTGCCGTCTTGTGCAGACGATTGTTTGTTATACTTTCCTTCAAAAAGGCATAATAGCAACAACCCATGGTGGTAGCGAATGTGACTGATCAGATAAATTCGCGCTGTAAATGTCCATCCACAATGGTTGTATGTGAACACATTGTCATTTTCATCACCACGCACCATCTTACGTCTCACGCGTTCAATGTGCGACCTGCCTGCAATCATTTGTTTCCTTTGTCTTTATTACATTTCTGATATTTTCCCTCCATGCAACACGTTCGGAGGCGACTTGCTCCCAATGTGCTTTATCAATGCCTGCATCAAGCATGTCCCGCTTACACACATCTTTGTATCGTAGACCGACCCCAAGATCTCTTACCCATTTGTAATTCACCAAAAAGATGTATTTTGACATTCTAACATCATCCATCCAGCATGAAAAAACCGTCAGTTAACATGATCTTTCCAATACTTCAGTATTTGTGATTTTGTCTTGTCACGTAATACCAAGTATTCTTCGCAGACACCGCATATGAAAGCTGTTTAAAAGTTTCTCTTGGTGTGAGTTGACCGTACGTTAACAATGTTTCACTGTCATAAAGAAGAGGTATTAAGGACACAGGCTTGATAGACAAGGACTTTTATTTTTGCAGCAAGCTTCATTTCCTCGAAGCCCCCGTTTCTTAACCTGTTCTTTGTTCTTACTGCTTTCCAATCCTGATGTTGATTGTCTTATCTAGGGATAAATTGCTATTTACCTCTGTTCCTAGATATGTAAACTGGTCTACTGTCTCCAGTTCGGCGTCGTCAATAAAGATTGATGGTACCCCATGTGCATCTTGTGACATCATCTGTGTCTTCTTTTTGTTAATTGTTAAACCAAATTCAGAACAAGCATTGGAGAATGCAGATATTAAATGTTGTAATTCTTCCTCAGAGTGGGTCGTAATTGCAGAATAATCTGCAAAAAGCAACTCTCAAATTGGTACCCTCTTAATTTTTGTCTTGGCCTTCAATCTATGTGTCAGGTCTTAGTCAGATATGACTGAGCTACCGTATAACAGTAGACGGTACTACCTGGTTTCTGTTAGCGCCGAACGTTGGGTGGCGCTTACCAAACCCGACACCCCACATTGTGCCAACGGCTTCGGGCGGAAGAGCGCAATTGGGAGGGTACAAGCCTTACCTTGGTGCGAGGAAATGCAAGCTAAAGACAAAATGTCATGGCAGGGCAGACCAGGCCCTAAGCCTTGGTTGGCGACTGGTCTAGGATCGAAGCTCCGACAGGCGGACAGTTAGAGCATTGCTTTGCTGATCCGGCAGCTTCTGCAGCTTGTCTTGTTCCAGATGTAGGGGTGTTACCTTTCCTTTGGAGTGAACTAGGCAGGCCGAGAGAGTGATCATGCTGCATGGGCAAAACATGATCTCTATATTTTAGCCCAGGCTTTGTGCTATGGAGAGGTAATAACTCCATCCCTGGTCTTCCTTATCAGTCACACTCGCTACCGCCATAGGTTAAAGTTATTACGCCTTTTTAAAGCACAAACTATCGTCTGTCAAGACGGCAAGGTGCCAATGTGTAATGTAAGGCCTTCAATCTCTGAGCATTATAAAGGCCGCCATCTGAGCGTGAGTGAATGTATATACCGTCATCCTGATCACGAAAGGCATATTTCAGTAGAAGTGAAAAGTATATTCCAAAGAGGGTAGGGGATAGAACACAACCTTGCTTAACCCCACTCTTGATTTCAACTCTTCAGAAGTTGCACCACCAAACTTGATTATACCCTTCATGCCTGTGTGGAACGATTCCACAACGGACAGAAGAGTTGGTGGGCAGCCAGTCTTCTTTAGTGCCTTGAACAGACCCTCACAACTGACCAAATCAAATGCCTTTGTGAGGTCGATGAAGGCAATAAACAGTGGTTGATTCTGTTCACGGCATTTTTCTTGCATTTGTCGCAATGAGAGACATTGGGTATTGGAAGGACATTGACAAGTGCTGACATCCTTGTATGCGGACGGGTGAAGGAGGGAGGGGGGGGGGAGACAAGGCAGAACTATCTAGAGAGCTACAGGCTGCTGTAGACAAAGTGAATGAATGGTGTGCGGAAACAGCCATGGTCATCAACCAGACACAGCATCTGCAGGACGATGTTAACTCTTTCGCTACCGTGCGCCCATCTGTGGACAGAATGGATTTGCTGTAATGGCAGTCCGCCCTTTTCGTCCCACAAAATGATCAGTGGTTTATTTCACATATTTCTGCTCCGTTTCGGAATTTTAAGTTACCGTAAACTAATAAGTAGTACAGCCGAAAGATCTCTACGCCATCTTTGAGCGGTCAATCGTTTTCTAATTTTGGATTCTTGTGAATTTTTAGTTTTAAGGTAGTGTTAATTTGTTTGTTTTGGTTTTTCACAATGGAAACGCCCACCAGTTTGCGTCCACGTAGTATGACTAGAGATCAAGCTAGATTATTGTTTATAATAATATGTGAATGTGAATATTTAGAAAGTAGTTTTAGTTGTGTCTAAAGTTTTAGCACGTGGTGATAAAGAAAAACCAGTGAATGTTCGTCAACAGCTGAGTGTTTGACAATGAAGCACGAATGGCTGAAGTTTACGTCTGTCATTATTGCTATGGGACTTGATCCAAGACCATGTATCAAAGACTACCGGTGTACAAGTGCACATTTATATACTCCTTGGTATGTGGCACTGCCACTACGTTTCCCAGTAATCAATTAGAAAATTATAATATATTTATCACACCATGTTTCATGTATGTCAACCTGAGGGTACCCCAAAAAAAAAAAAATTTATCCTCTTGTTGACTCTGAAGAATATCCAGGAAGCATTTTACCCATTTGAAAATGTGTCCATTGATGATATGATTATTTGGTGGAAGGGCTAAACAAAGCTAAAAAAACCATGCATTGTTGTCTCTACCAAGTCTGTAGTTAGAACTGTTGAGAGCGGATTGCGAAAACCGCAAAGCAAGCTGAAGATGGTCTCCATGAAAATAACACGGCGATGAATGGCTGCGACAGAATGGACCAAATGGTTGGATATTATAATATCCATGATAGGAAAACCATTACGTGGTGGAAGAATATCTACTACTAGATCTTTGAAATTGCACAGATCAATGCTCACATCCTACATTCCATATGGCAAACAGAGAAAGGAGGAAAAAAAATTGTTATAGAAGGATTTCAAGTAAAGGAAAGTGCACATCGCGAAGTAGCTCAGAGTATTCCTGAAAGTTTGACACTCTGCCTGCCGAAGAATTTCAGTCTGTTGCAGGAAATTATGCCGAAAGATTTACATGAGCCAAGCATTTAATAGAATTTGTCGGTGTCAATAGAGACTGTGTTTTTGCAGCACTCGAACTAAACGACACATATCATATTTTGTTTGCTCCGGCTGCACTAATAGACCAGACTTGTGCGCCAAAGTTTGCGTTGCAGCCTATCACAAATAGACTGCCACATATAGTAAATAAAAACAAACAGACATGACAATTAAATGTAAATCTGCCAAGTGTTGTCCTAATTTTTGTCTGACAAAAAAAAAATACATGATTCAGAATCTGCGGCGAAACTTCTTTTCGGATGGTTGATTGGAAGCAATGGTGTTTATAGTTTAGAATAGTGTTGTTTGTTCAGTAAATTCAATTGGATTAGCAGTGATCAGGATATTGGATAACAACGCCCCCTCGGTAAGTACAATGTTTACATTATTTTTACCTCTTTTTAACAAATTATTTTAGAAGTTATATTATTATTTGTATTTTATTTACAACATACAGCAAAAATTCTCCTACCAACATATTCCTTGTGCTATCTCCTTTATTTTGATATATAATACAACATTTCTGCTACAATGTTAACCATTTTCATAACATTATTGCGACATACACCAATTTCCAGATTTCGGCCATTAGTTTTTTTCATTTGTGTGAAAAAGACATGGTTCAGAATATGCACCAAAACTTCCTTTTGGGTGATTTAAATGAGCAATACTGTTTATATTCTTGAAGACAAGTGGTGTTTGTTTGATTATTCAGTAAATTAAACATGATTAGCAGTATAGGAGTGTAGAAAACACATTCTAAATGCAATGTTTACATTATTTTTACCTACTTTTGTCCAATTATTTTACAAATTATATTATTATTTTTATTTTATTTACAACCTAAAGCAAACATTCTCCTACCAACATATTCCTTGTGCAATCCCCTTTATTTTGATATATAATACAACATTTCTGCTACAATTGTAACCATTTTCATAACTTTACTGTGACAGACCCCACCTTCAAGATTTCAGCCATTATTTTTTGTCATTATTTGTGAAAAATACATGGTTCAGAATATGCACCAAAACTTCTTTTTGGGTTACTTTAATGCGCAATACTGTTTATATTCTTGAAGACAAGTGGTGTTTGTTTGATTATTCAGTAAATTAAACATGATTAGCAGTATAGGAGTGTAGAAAACACCTTATATGTGCAGTTTTTTAAATAATTTTTACCTCTTTAATTTCATTTGTTATTATTAAACCTCTCATTATTGTCATAATATTTGTAACCTATCAATTAATTATTAACACTGTCATGTTCCTTGTGCAATCCTCTTTAATTTGATATGTAATACAATAGGTCTTCTACCACCTTAACCATTTTAAAAGCATTATTGTAACACACCCCTAGTTCCAATTTTCTGCCATAAATGTCTGTTTGGTCACAGCCCAGTTTTTGTTTGGTAGTGAAAGAGTTAACGGAATAATTGAATTGTCCAGGAGGAAGTACCAGATATCACAACTCACGGTACTGTGATCGATACCGAGAGTGCATTCTTGTATCTGGAAATAATCTTTTACAGAAGCTTCCTGTGGCGGAAACGTAATACACATAAAAATAAGATGTTGTGAAATCCATGAGGCCACTCACACAGAACATAATATTCATTAATATTGACCGGTGATCATAAAAATAGAAGAAAGAAGTACATATTAGAAGACGATGTGACAACATACAAATTGAAAGACATAATTATCAACACCGAGGTTTTGACCTGTCACCTCCAAATGACGATAGCTCATGGGAGTACGACGTGTACTAAGACACATAGCTAGCTCAGTACCTCTATAAAGGTGTCACCATTAGTCAGGACTATCACCTACCTGTCCTACAACTATGGAATATGGTCAGAATTCGTATCTAACCATTGAAACAACACCATACATAGGTCTCAGAACGTTATATTAGCTAAACATTCGTCAAGGTGTATATGGCGTTATTTGTGCCTTTCAATCAATCAATCATGTGCCATGCCGGGAAGCGTGGGCGGTCATGACTCGCCATTTTTAAGCGAATCATGATATACTAGGCACTTTTAAAGAGGTAGTTTGCCGTTGCTTTCCTCTATGGCAGTGACCTTACTGGTCGGAGACCGCAACCATTGACTCAATACGAGTTCTTCTGCCTGCCGTCGTGTAACTCAAGGCCATGACCCACAAATATCTGTCGGCTGCCCTCAAAATTACATCCACCACCTGCCTTCCGTGGCTTCTTTTGAAAACTTCCAATAAAAGGAACACAATATAACATCACATAATCCACAGGGAAACACTATTCACAGGGAATCCAAAGGAAATCACACGTAATCCAATGAAAAACACTAAATAGCGTCCCTCCAAAAAGTAACGCTGCATCTTGTCGCCATTTTACCGGAAGTCTTGTGCCTTTACCTTCAACAAATCCACACTGCTCAATCCCAATTTCTGGCTTTATTTATTTTCTTATTATTATAATTCTCTTCAGCATTTTAGTCTTTACTTAATCTAATTGTGTGAGGTTCCTCAAACAAATTGAATTAAATTCCATTAAAGATCAAAAAAGTATGCACAGACAAATCAGTGAGCTCGCAGGACGAAAAATAAGGATAAATACAGGGTGTTTGAAATCAAAAACAGGACAGATATTATTGGAGGAAGGTGCTATAATGAAGAGGCGGAATGAGTATATAAGAGAATTATATAATGGAGAAATGGAAGAATTAACAGAAGAAAGTAAATTAGAAGGCCCACCTATTCTAAAAGAAGAAGTCTCTGACGCTATGAAACATAAAGAAAGGAAAAACAGCTGGGCCATATGAAATCACAATAGAAGAATTAGAAGTATTGGGAGAATTTGGGGTAGATATATTAACCAAAATGCTAAATGATATTTACAATAATGGATATTTACCGAGCGATATGGTAAAATCTGTATTTATAGCAATACCAAAGATACCAGGAGCAATTGAATGTGAAGATTTTCGTACAATTAACCTCATAAACCATGTCACTAAGCTTCTACTCAGAATTATAATGAGAAGAACAAGAAAGAAAATAAAAATGGAAATTAGTGAAGAACAGTACGGTTTTATGGAAGTAACGGGTACAAACAATTATATATATATATATATATATATATATATATATATATATATATATATATATATATATATATATATATATATATATATATATATATATATATATATATATATATATATATATATTACGAACACTAATAGAAAGGTTAATAGAGAAACAGAGGGACATATATTTATGCTTCATAGATTATACTAAGGCATTTGATAAAGTAAAACATGATGAGCTGATTAAAATGTTGGAAAATATCAACATTGATGGGAAAGATTTAAGAATAATAAAGAATATATACTGGAACCAAGTAGCAGCAATTAAAATGGGAAATAAAGAGGGTAGTTACGAACAGATAAAGCTAGGAGTACGACTGGGGTGTGTCTTGTCACCCGATCTCTTCTCCCTATATAGCGAAGTAATAATGAGAGACATCAAATGCTACTGGTACTATTAGTGTTGGAACTCTTCGCTGGCTGCTGAGGATGGGGACGGAGTACTTATGGGAATGCCCCGAATGCTGTGATGTCGATTCCTAAATCAATCAATCAATCAATCAATCAATCAATCAATCAAAGAGAAGCCAGGAATACTAATCGGAGGATATAATATTAACACTATACGCTATGCAGATGACACAGTATTGGTGGCGGATAACGCAACAGACCTACAACAATTATTGGACATTGTAGTATCAGAGAGCGCACAGAAAGGTCTCTCCTTGAATATCAAGAAAACTGTTACAATGGTGATATAAAAGAAAATGGGGACACCAAAATGTGACATAGAAATAGAAGGGGAAATTCTCAAACAAATGGATAATATTAAATACCTAGGGGCACTTATAACATCAGATGTAAGATGTACAACAGAGATTAAGAGCAGAATAGGGCAGGCAAAAGCCGCGTTTCAGAAAATAAGAGTATCTTATGCAATAAGTCTATATCAATGAATGTAAGAAAGAGAGTGCTGAAATGCTATGTAGAACCAGTTTTGCTGTATGGCAGCGAATCTTGGAATGTAAATGAACAAATTAGGAAGAACTTAGAAGCAACAGATAGGTGGTTTTTAAGACGAATGTTGCGAATTCTTTGGACTGACAGAGTAACTAACAACGATTGCCTGAAAGAGGTAATGAAACTAGAACACTATATACAACAATAAGAAAGAGCCAAACAGCTTTCTTTGGTCATGTGATGAGAAGAGAGGCATTGGAGAACATCGTGACAACTGGAAAGATCGAGGGGAAGAGAGGCAGAGGCAGACCAAGAGAAATGATGCTGGACGGATTGAGACGGCGGCATGGAGGAATATCATCAGCAGAGTTGATCCAGAACACCAAAGACCGAGATCTGTGTAGAGCCATGAACGCCTACGCCAGCCTGCACGGCACTTGAGGATGATGATGTTGATTCCTAGGCTAGATTACGCTCATCAACACGCTACGACTTTAGGTGCGACCGGCTCCATCATCTCAGAAGTCACTGGCGCGACTCGAGCCACTTCCAATTCTCGTGCGCTCACGTCAACCACAAAGAGTATTCGGGTTTATTGAGAAAGCTGCTAACTGCTCAGGCCAGGGAGACCGACATATATATATATATATATATCCATCCATCAACTCCGTGTTCCTGTCTCGACCATCCAGGTATTTACTTCTCGGTCTTCCCCTTGGTCTCTTCCCTTCGATCTTGCCAGTCGTCACCAAGTTCCCCACGTTACTTTTTCTCATAACATGCCCAAAAAATGTTGACTGTCTACGTCTAATGACTCTAATCAGTTTACGATCTTCATTTGTCTCTTGAAGAACTTGCTCATTGGTTTTTCTGTCCGTCCATGGTATTCTTTGCATTTTCCTCAGAAACCACATTTCCACAGCCATCAGCATTTTTTTTCAGCTTGGCTGCTTATTGTCCACGCTTCACATCCATACAAAAGCACAGGTTCTATGTAGCACCTCAGAACTCTTTTTCTCGTTTCAATTGATATCTTTTTATTGGCCAGTATATTTTTCATTTTGTAAAAGGCTACATTCGCAATGGCAATTTAGTTCTAATCTCTTCAAGGCATCTCCCATCAGATGTTATGACTGTGCCGAGATAACAGTATCGATTCATTTGTCTAAGAATATGCCCATCTATTCGTATATCACATTGTGGTATTTCCTTCTTCCCATTGACGACCATAATCTGGGTCTTCTTAATATTCAATTCTAACCCTAGTTGTTCACTGTGTGCAACAACCGCATCTACTAAATGTTGCAGGTCCTGTTCATTGTCTGCAATCAAGACTGTATCATCTGCATATCTAATGTTATTGATGTATCTTCCCCCATGGTTGATTCCTTCCATATCTACTATATTTCTGAATATATTTTCAATGTACAGGGAAAAAAGATCTGGAGATATTACACATCCGTGTCGCACACCTATTTTAATAGGCTGATATTGACCTACATCATTATCAATTCTGATGGCAGCTTGTTGTTTCCAATATATGTTTTTCACAAGACGCTACAGTTATCTACAGGCATATGCGTTATAATCATCCTCCTCCTCCCCCTCCCCTACCCCTTCTCCTTGCCCCTCCCTCCTCCTCCCCTTCCTCCTCTCCACTCCCTCCCTCTTCCCCTCCCTCCTCCTCCTCTTCCCCCTCCTTCCCCTCCTTATTCCCCCCTCCTCCTCCTCCTCCTCCACCTCCCCCTCCCCCTTCCTCCTCCTCGCCCATCTCTTCCTCCTCCTCCTCCTCCTCCTCTTCCTAATCCTAGCATTAAGCGAAATTTTCTAATTGCAACCAATAAATTATTAGACAGACAGACAGACAGACAGGGAAGGAAGGAGGGATAGACGGAGGGAGAGACGGAAAGAGTGACGGACGGACGGTCGGGTAGGCAGGCAGGCAGGCAGGCAGGCAGACAGATAGATAGATAGATAGATAGATAGATAGATAGATAGATAGATAGATAGATAGATAGATAGATAGATAGATAGATAGATAGATAGATCCCAGCCAGGAGCTGTGCGAAGCCGGGCCGGGTCAGCTAGTTGTGTGTGTGTGTGTATATATACACACACACACACACACACACACATATATATATATATATATATATATATATATATATATATATATATATATATATATATATATATATTGTAGGTCTCTTTTAGTCCTTTAGGACTAAAGAGTTGTGCCGCTGGGAAAGCTCCTGACATATTTGCTGGTGACTAAATAGGCTAATGCGAGAGTGATAATCTCTGTCACAATGTCGACTAAAATTTACATGAACACCTTCACTTCTGTTGCAGCGGGAACAGAATTTTGTCCATATATCGGGTATGGATTCAAGACTTGCCGTGTGTCGTGTGAAGAGGAATATACAGAAGAGTGTTGTCTTGGATTTTGGGGAGATGGGTGCACTAAAGGTCAGTGAAACTTCTTGTAAACATTCACACTGTCTTCTTCTTCTTCTTCTTCTTCTTCTTCTTCTTCTTCTTCTTCTTCTTCTTCTTCTTCTTCTTCTTCTTCTTCTTCTTCTTCTTCTTCTTCTTCTTCTTCTTCTTCTTCTTCTTCTTCTTCTTCTTCTTCTTCTTCTTCTTCTTCTTCTTCTTCTTCTTCTTCTTCTTCTTCTTCTTCTTCTTCTTCTTCTTCTTCTTCTTCTTCTTCTTCTTCTTCTTCTTCTTCTTCTTCTTCTTCTTCTTCTTCTTCTTCTTCTTCTTCTTCTTCTTCTTCTTCTTCTTCTTCTTCTTCTTCTTCTTCTTCTTCTTCTTCTTCTTCTTCTTCTTCTTCTTCTTCTTCTTCTTCTTCTTCTTCTTCTTCTTCTTCTTCTTCTTCTTCTTCTTCTTCTTCTTCTTCTTCTTCTTCTTCTTCTTCTTCTTCTTCTTCTTCTTCTTCTTCTTCTTCTTCTTCTTCTTCTTCTTCTTCTTCTTCTTCTTCTTCTTCTTCTTCTTCTTCTTCTTCTTCTTCTTCTTCTTCTTCTTCTTCTTCTTCTTCTTCTTCTTCTTCTTCTTCTTCTTCTTCTTCTTCTTCTTCTTCTTCTTCTTCTTCTTCTTCTTCTTCTTCTTCTTCTTCTTCTTCTTCTTCTTCTTCTTCTTCTTCTTTTCTTCTTCTTCTTCTTCTTCTTCTTCTTCTTCTTCTTCTTCTTCTTCTTCTTCTTCTTCTTCTTCTTCTTCTTCTTCTTCTTCTTCTTCTTCTTCTTCTTCTTCTTCTTCTTCTTCTTCTTCTTCTTCTTCTTCTTCTTCTTCTTCTTCTTCTTCTTCTTCTTCTTCTTCTTCTTCTTCTTCTTCTTCTTCTTCTTCTTCTTCTTCTTCTTCTTCTTCTTCTTCTTCTTCTTCTTCTTCTTCTTCTTCTTCTTCTTCTTCTTCTTCTTCTTCTTCTTCTTCTTCTTCTTCTTCTTCTTCTTCTTCTTCTTCTTCTTCTTCTTCTTCTTCTTCTTCTTCTTCTTCTTCAAACGGGTTTGATAACATGATGCAGTAATGTCATCTATAGGAGAGGCCTCTCTGGATGTGACTGGTGTTAAAACAAGATCCAGTTTACGATCGGCCGTGAATAAACCATACACACTAAACAAAGAGAAGGCGGTGAAGACCAAGCTAGCCAGGTGTGCGAATCCAGTCGGCCGAGTCGTCCAACACACCAACTCCGGCCAATGTGTTACAGTATCCTTTAACAATGCACTCCATTATGAGGCATTTCGAACGTGCCTCATCAATTATTACAAGCCTGAACGAATCCAACACAGACAAGATAGAAGCGGGGCCTACGTGGAAGATTTGATTACGACGCCAGTCCTTACAATACATTTATATCACTCAAAGAACAAGTTACTAGCTCAGGGCAGCGTTGAAAACATTAAATCTTGGCTAAAATTAGACTTTGTCGAGCTGGAGAACTCAATACTTACATTCACGAGTAGAGACATATCAAAGACACAAGATATCATCAACATGCTCGTCTCGAGTGAGGACTCAGAATCTACACAGCCCACAACTACAGCTGTGGACACCACAGCAGACAATGTTTCTCAACTAACACATACAATGAATGAACAGGACAATACCATCAACACGAGGTCAGCTACCTCATCAGTACTCTTGGCCATTGAATATCCAAAGGAGCACCTCCAAAACAACGTGGAGACCAACGTAAGTGTAGCAGAAGAAATACCAGCCTTAGATAACACGCCAACTATCAATGGACAATCGTGCGATTGTCATAGGCGCATTGAGGTAATAGAGCAATCCTTAAAGGCGCTCACTGCTACTGTTACAGCGAACATTGCAGCTAACAGCAAGACCAGCAGTGACTACACTGCTCTCAAAGAAGAAATCATGCTCCTGAGAGAGGAAAATCTGTTGCTAAGAAAAACAATAGAAAATTTACAGCACGAGTCCTCCACCAACTCAACTGAACAAGCGTGTAACTCCCAAGCAGCTGTATAAAATTCGGAGAATATTGAAGCCCAGTTTCACCAAAAACAAGACGCGGAAAAACCTCAACGTGCAGAGGAAGATAAAACGCTACAAGCAGTCTATCCCATTGATGTAAAGATAAGCAACAGATTCGAAGTGCTTCAAGAAAATTCGTCAGAAAACGTACAGTGCTATAGTGCACTGCCAACAGACAACACACGCCTCCAGGAAACACAGGGAGAGTCACATGGAGACGTACAGACTGCTGCTAAATGGGAGAAACAACGAGAAAGGCGTACTGACAACCAACATGTGCAGACAGCACGACCCGACTTTACACACATTATAATAGGCGACTCTCTAATGAAAGGTCTTTATAGCGACCGGATGGCTACTACAGACAAAGACATTGTTTCCATAATTCCACTGCCTGGGGCTAGTGTTGACCGGCTAACAAACAAGATTAGGAGGTTGGCTGTAAATCTTAACGTAAAAAGGGCAAGCGTCCATATTGGTGTCAATGACACCATGAACAACCAGCAAATCACAACATCTCAACTGCTGGCGCTCTTGAACGGATTACGTCACACTTTTCCTAACTCGTCCATCTTCTTCTCCTCCATCATATCACCGAGTTATGGATTCCAGCGTCGTCTAGCTGACATGAATAACAACATATTGCAGAAGTTTTGCTCTCGCAACAACATACAGTTCATCAACAACACATCGGTGTTTACTTCACAGTCAGGAGCACCTAAAAAGCGACTTTATAAAGATCAAGTACATTTGTCTACATTGGGCACCAGCTTGCTCGCCAAAAATCTTAAGTACCCTGAACGTACGCAACCTACATCCAATACTGGATCGCGTAGGACACTTTTAGCTACACCACCTCAAACTCAAGCCAGACGACATACTGCCGCCGCATAAAGTACCAATAAACCAGAAGAGAACAGACCACTCATAACCACGGCACATGATATCCAAGCCAGACGGAACATTTCCATCACACCAAATCCGTACAATACGCCCTCTTTCACGCAGGAGGGTGATAATTATGAAGATACGTTCCCTCTTCTCCACAGCAAGGATCAATCCAGTAGTAACAAAAACGTGCCACCACAGCCTCTTGTTAGCCACGAATCAGAGCCTGTAGTTGGAAGTCGTTACACACCCGTGAGAAATCAACAGTAACCACTCCATTGTAACCCAGAGTTGTTATACCTCACACGGTTTAGCCCAACTTCACTTCGGCAGGCATTTATGATGTCGCTGTACCAAGGACCAACACAGCCTGGTATTTACTAGCAATTCAGCACAAAGCAACACCGGATCTCGGTACAAGAAAGGGCCTCTCCTATAAAGTTTATGCGCATACTTGGTTATTGATTTATATAGCAAGGTATTAGATTGTACGCTGCTGTAAACATTGACTCTTATTGAAGTCACAGAGATTGACACTTAGATATCTTTTATAATACTTTTTATCGCCTTAATACCCTGAGTGAGGGGGTCTTCACTCCCCGCTTTAAACAGGGACATTGACTTCTATAGTCATTTATTGATTCTTTTGGATAACAGTTGGTATTTAGCTTGTGAAGTAGTTTTTTTCAAGTTAATTATTTGTTGTATGTTTTTTAATTCGTTTTGTTCCTTGCTTGCATTATATTCGTTGGTCTAATTAGTTATATCGTTATAATATTGTCATTTACTTATTGATTTGTATTACTGATATTTTGTAAGTTAATGTAATTGTGATTTTATTTTTATGATCTTGTATTTTAGCTTAACTTTGACGAATTTACACTTTCTTCATGGATGAAATGTCTGAGAAGTGGCAACACTGGCTCAATAAGTCAGGAATACGCATTGGACACTTAAACATTTGCAGCTTATTTAACAAGCTACCAGAGTTATCTTCTATTCTTAATCAAAATTTTCATTTATTCGGCCTTAGTGAAAGTAGGCTTAATGATACAATTCCAGATGAGGACATCTCTATTAAAGGGTACAAAGTTTTTAGAAGGGATCCCTGTAGGAAACAAGAGACAGGCATAATAACCTATGTTTCTAATTTACTAAATGCTCACCGTAGGCTAGACTTTGAAACTTGCGAAATAGAATGTATCTGGCTAGAGCTAAAACTTCAAAACCGCACACCCCTGATAATTGGCTACCTTTATAGAAATCCCAGTGCTGGACACGTCTGGTACGAAAACTTCACTACCATGATGGATGTGGTTTTCGCTTCTGGGAAGGAAATTATACTACTCGGAGACTTTAACATTGACACCAACAAATCCAACATAATATGGGGAAATATAATTGCATCATACAATTTCCAACAAATAGTACAACAAGCTACTAGAGTAACAAAGTCATCTTCAACAGTCATAGATCACATTTATGTAACTTGCTCAGACAACATCATAGAATGCACCGTACCAAATTGTGCAATGAGCGATCACTACCCAATATGTTGCACGTGGTCTAAAAAAAGAATTAAAACTCCTAAACATAAACACATAAGTGTAAAATATAGAAGTTACAAAAATTTCAACCAAAACGCATTTTTACAGGACTTGCTCAGTTCACCTCTAGACAATGTTTATCAGCTTCCTGACCCGGATGATGCTCTGGAATTCTGGATGAAAACCTTTATTGATGTTTTTGATAGACATGTGCCAGTCAAGGAAGTTCGAGTAAAACACCACGTCAAGCCACCTTGGATCACCCAGGAAATACTTGAAATTATGAGAGACAGAGATAAAGCACATAAAAAGCGGGATCTCAGTGCATACCGTACTCTTAGAAACAAAGTTCAATATAGCATACGACGGGAAAAGAAAAATTACTTTAAGAACTTAGTAATGGATAAAACAAATAGTAAGGATATATGGAAGGCAATTAACACCTTGACAAACAAGTATAACTTCCGAAATTCTTTACCATCAATTCATATTACATGCGACCAATTCAGTAATTTTTTTCAAACTGACATAGACCAGTTGAAGGCTTCAATACCTAATTCTCCTTGCAACTTATCTTTATTGTCATCGTTTTGCGAGAATAGATGATCCCGCGATATTCTTTCCGACATACCGCTAATGACAATCACTGAAGTATTTACTTACCTCAGTAACCTAAAAAACACAACCTCATCTGGGTTAGATGGAATCAGCAACCGGATTCTCCGTTGTGCTGCGCCAGTGATTTGTACATCACTAACCTATGCATATAATCAGTGTCTAACCAAAGGCCACATTCCATCAGCTCTCAAAATCGCTAAAGTGTACCCTCTTCTTCAATCTGGTTCATTGGACAATGGTCTCCCGAACAATTACAGACCCATTTCCTTACTATCATCACTATCTAAGCCACTAGAAAAACACATCCATAAAGTAACATTACAGTATCTAGTTCGCAACAAGCTTATTGTTGACAGCCAATCAGGATTTCGACCAAAATATTCTTGCCGTACGGCCCTAACAAACATGATAGAAAATTGGCATCAGAATATAAACAACAACAGTCTATATGGAACTATGTTTATTGATTTCAAGAAAGCATTTGATATGATAAACCATGTTATTTTAATTTAAAAACTCGAGACAATGAAAATTGGCCTTAATGTAGTCACTCTAATATCATCTTTTCTATCAAACAGAAAGCAAGTAGTATCACACAATAAATCTCTGTCTCAAACACGTCTGGTGTTCAATATACACATCTCACCTTCAATATTGGAGTACCGCAAGGCTCTATTCTTGGCCCTCTATTATTTGCCATATATATTAACGATCTACCTTTGCATCTTTCGTCGTCCTGCGATCTATTTGCAGATGACTGTACGGTGTACACAAACGCTGAAAACTGTATTTTACTGGAGTCGTCTTTACAACAAGAATTAAATAATGTAGTTAAGTGGAGCTATTCAAACCGTATGCAAATTAACATCACTAAAACAAAAGCAATGTTATTAACAACCAGACAAAGACTTCAAACTCTAAGCCCTCACACATCACTTCAACTTCACATCGATAACATGCCAGTAGAAAGTGTAATTGAGCACAAAACATTAGGCCTAATCATTGATAGAAACCTAACCTTTAATTCCCATGTTCAAGCGCTCATTAAACAAACAGCGAAAAAAGTCTTTCAACTCGCCAAGATTAAAAACTTCCTTGATGAGGACACAAGGAAACTATTCTATACTTCTCATAAACAGACACACTTTTACTACTGCTCTACAATCTGGGACGGTTGTTCTAATTCAAACACCAAGCGACTTTACTCACTCCAGAAATGGACCATGAGACTAATTTATAGCAAACATTTATCTGACAATCCTAGCCTGTATAAACGCCTTCAGTTACTACCATTCCGCAAACGCCTGCTTTTCAATAAAGCTAAACTAATTCACAAAATCGTGCATCGGAATGCCCCAAATTACCTTTGACCTTTGTTTAAATATAATGCTAGACACAGTAAACGTTTAAATATACTACACATTCCGAAGCCTAGGATTGACTTATACAAAACAAGCTTAACGTACTCTGCATCTCAGCTGTGGAACAATCTTCCACAAGAACTCAAAGACATCACCAATCCCTATTCATATAATCGCAAATTATTCGAACACTATCTCAATACGGATTACCTTCCCCCTTAATAATTGAGATAATAATAATAATAACAAAACCCTAGTATAACAGCCAGTCCCATTTTTGTAGGCCAGTATATTCCACATGGCTAATAACAAGTGTCAGACCATTATCTAATATTACTG